>PVKS010005931.1:0-81744 GCA_004027875.1 Aplodontia rufa
TTCATGATTTTGTGGCAGCGATTCCCTCCTAATTGTAAGACTATGTTGAAAGAATTAAAAAAAATTATTGGAATGATTACTTTCCCAGTTTGTCAATGGGTTGGTTATTGATATAGATATAGGGCGAAATGAGTTGAATAATTGCTTAGAACACATTCACTCTGCTATGGTAGCCTATCTTAACTCAGTATCTTTGGGGATACATTCAATGAAAAGAGCAAATAAATATGTTGCCTCTTTGCTATTAGAACTGGAGCTACATGATGGGGGCGGATTTATTTTTAGCCCAGGTGTGTTATTACTCCCTGAATTTTCACTGTCATTACAGAGATATTGACATACTTTCACTGTGTTTCAACCTGAAGGTTATCAAGAGGTTTAAATGATTGAGAACTTTGATTATATTAATATATGCATACTTCTTTAACAACTTTAGTCATATGCATGAGGAACTGTCTTGCTGAAAAGAATAATGGAAAATATCCCAAATAAATCACTGGAGAAGAGAACAATTCAAAATTTTTCCAAATAAGAACTTTTTTCTCTCTCTAAAGAATTAAATACCAGGCCAAACTGTCTCCTTTGATAATTGTCATTCTTTATATTTTTCATATAATGGGAATGATAGCTTTAAATAAAAGGACAAAGAAATGTTTACTCTATTTTATTTCTGTTTTACCAAGTCCCAGTATTATGACCTAAATTGATAACAGAGTTTTCTTGTAGAAGATGATTCTGCCTGCCATGAATTTGGAAAGAAATGGCAGAAATTAGATGAATTGGTTTATTTAGAAAATTATGTTTTGAGTACACTAAATGTTTTAAAAATAAACAACATATTGACTGGAAAATACCATGATTAGAACTGAGAAGTTCAAATTTGTAACCTAGCCAACAACATAGGATATAATTTCAAAATGAAAGTGGAAACAGGAGTATTTAAAAGAATTCAGAATAGGAATGAGTTTTTGGTATAAGTTCTTGTGTGTGTGTGTGTGTGTGTGTGTGTGAGAGAGAGAGAGAGAGAGAGAGAGAGATTCACAAATAAACATATAAAGACCAATCTCCTGCATGTATATATAAGCACATGTGTGCATGTGCACAGCACTTTGTGGAGCTGACAGCTGAAGAGCCTCTCTGTTAATGGGGATCACCAATGGAAGGATGCTTGGAACTTAGGTCAGGAGTCACAGTGTGAATTTGTACTGTGCCTGAAAATGAGTGTAATGACACTCCTGGGACCAGAGGCTGACCTGTCAGTTCCACTTCCCTCTCTGTCTACATATTTCACTCCATCAATTGCTCACTAATTCTGTAAGAAGTAGGCATCATTATTCCCTTTTCACAGATGATTTGAGAGACTGAGCAAACATGCCCAAGGCTTCACAGGTAATAGAAGGGGTTGATCTGGGTTTGAACCTAGGTTGGTTTCATTTCAAAGTGATGGTTCAGTGGTTGGAGCACTTAACTGGCACGCACGAGGACCCAGGTAAGAACCCTACCACCACATATACAACTAAGTGTCACAGAAACAAAGGCCAGATGGAAAAATAAAGTTGATTATCTGATTGTCTCTTAAAAAAAAATGCCTAGGAAATCTCCACTTGGCTGTAGTGTCATCTCTGGGTTGGTTGCGAAGCTAGTTGATTCTGTGTGGCTTCTAATTCAGGACCTGGACAGACCCTCTAGGTATCTTGCTGCCTTGGTCAGGTCTGCCTGCTCTAGTTTGGTTACTAAGGGTGTGAATAAAGAAGACCACCTTTCATATTAAAACCAATAGGGGCTTAAGAGAGTCTCAAAACTACCTAAAAAACTACCTAAATAAGAACTTTCCTCTTGCACTGCCAGAATTGAACACCAGGCCAAACCTGTCTCTTCTGATGAACTGATATCTTTCCCTTTTTCTTATAATGGAAGCTACATACGATGGAAATTCCCCAAGAACTTCCCTGCCCAAATACTGTACTCAGTTACAGCAGCTGCTTTACAGTGTTTTTGCTCATTTGTCTTTTTTATTTTTCCTCTACTCTTATTTAATCAATTTTAATGCATTTTTCATATTTGGAAAGCTACCTTATGCCATTTTTGCAAATGTGGCTTGGTATAAATAGATGGCAATTTTTTTTTCTAAAATAACACCTGAGGCCATTTTAAAAACCTTGGTAATTCTATCTTAATGGTTAGATAATTTGTGATGTAAATTTCCTGGCTTTCTGGCCATTCCTGCATAAATAGTTACATTCTGAAGTGGGAAATAAAAAGGAAAACTGGGGAAAAGAATGTATTTTGAGCTCCTACTACATGGCAACTATAACAGCGTGCTTTATTTACATAATCCCATTTTATTCTTCATGTGCTCACAAGTGATGAGAGAGACTCAGATCTTCACTAAACTTATCCAGCTCAAAAGTGCCAGTCGGGATTTTAAATTTAGGTATGTCTGCTTCCTAGGCATATGCTGTTTTCACTGCCAGCAACCTCCTGATATAGTGACACTGAACTCAGGTAGTCCATGGGCATACAATGCTCAGTTACACCTGTGGAAATAACTGTAGAGGTTCCAACTTTAAATGACTTTGTAAATGCCTGTTATAGCTGTCTTTAACTAACTACTCATGCTTTATGTCCATATTTTAGTAAACATTTTGAGAAAGAAAAATTGGACTGGTGCTTGTAAAATGACTGCAAGAGAAAAACTCAAATATATGGTAGTAAGGGGCACACAATAAAGTTCAAACGGTCACTTGTTTTTTTGCAATACTTTGGAATCAGCATCTCCACTTATATAAAGCATACTCATCCCTAAATATAAAACCATACAAATTTTAAAGAAATCCTGCCCTTTTTACAAATGTTATGTAAAGTTTATATTTACATCTAGGTTAGATACATGAGCTGGACAAGATCCAATCAGGAGTATTAAAGAACAGTGAGGAGTGCCTTTTGTAGTTATATAATATATTGACTTTGGGCTTATGCTAGAGGAATTATTCCTTGCCTCCAGCTCCTGAATTTACTACAGCTGCCAAACACTTCCAAACCTCTCACTCTCAATCCCAGGGCTGGAGAAATTCCACAGCCCTGGGAGATCAAGTTTCACATCAATATTTTGGTGGGCTCTTTGCCAATGTCTTATCAAGGAAAAATATAATTATAGGCGAGACTACAGCAAGCGGATTCTATAATATTCTCCCCTCCTGTCTCAGCTGCTAAAATATAATATAATAAAAGTGATATAAGATACTGCATCTGCCCTTTTGGTAATTCTATTTTCATTTTAGTTCCATTGCTGGATTGAGGACGACTCTAAGCCATGCCAAAGCTACTGATGCTCAACTCCTAAAACTTTAGCATCTGATTTAGGAAAGTTACGGCTTAAAATAGAAAGGAAAACTGGCAGCGGATAGATAATTTGGAGTCTTGTGGCAAATGGGGCTTTTTTTTTTCTTTCTAGAACTTCTTTAAATGGATAGTTCAACTGTGGCACTGCAGATAAAGTAAGTCTAAGGTTCTCAATAACTCATTAATTTTCTTTATGGGTCCTTGAGGACTTATTTTCTATCACCATGTGTAGTACATCAGTACCAGAGCATGATCTAGGACCGTTTCCCATTTTCATTCTGATTAAGTTGTACCAAGGTCTTAGCCCACAGCACATCCAGGAGGGAGGCACAATTTGATCTGTGCTGTCTTAGAAACCATAATAACAAAATGTGGTTATATGATACTTTCACAGTTATTATTTTTAAACAGATCAAAAAAAAAAAAGATGTTTTTATGGCACTTTACTGATTACAGACTCAAGACCAAATGCTTTATCACATGCAAAGACCTTTCTATCATCTTGCCTCACCCTGACACACTTCCCTAGCCTCCTCTCTCACTCTTTCCCATGGACACGCTGCTCCATCTAGTCATATTATTCATGTAGCTCCTGTGTTCTCGTGCCTTTGCTACCTTGTCACCTTAATTTTGATGCACCTCTGCCCGTTTCTCTGTAAGCACCCTCCACCAAAATCCATGAGCGAAATATGCCCTGACTGTCCTGATCCCCTTACCAGACTGAATTAATTATTTCATAATCACCTGACTGTTCACCCCCATTTCTCCCCCACCCAGTTTCAAGGGCTCCTTTGGGCAAGATAAGATGATGCTTATTCATCTTTGTATGCGGAGCATCTAGGACAGTCCCTGGCATGTTGCTGGTCCTCAATAAACACCAGTTAATTGGTAATTGTATGCATTTATTTCTAGGAAGGGCATGAATTTTAAAAAATATGGTCTCTTATAATTAGCTTGTTTAGTGCTACATCTAAGGTTGTAGTTCTTTACAACTTGGATTTACTTTATCCATAGAGAGTTTCTAGGTGTCAAATTAGCAGAATGAGTTTGGATCCCAGTTTAACACTTTCCACAATGTGAAACTGGGATAATATCCCACGTAACTATAAAATGAAAATAATATACTTTTTTCTGGGAGGACTTTTTCCCGTTGAAACACCTGGCACATGCTCAGTGTTCAACAAATGAACCATAGATTCATCCCTGGGATAGTAACATCAGGTTCTGGCACACATAGTGTAAGCAAGACCCTGAGGGAATGCCATGAGAGACATTGGTTTTCATTGTTGAAAAAGGGAAGGTTACTGACGGAGTGTGGGAGGCTAATTGGCAAAGCACACCCCAACTACGGAGAAGTGGGGGTGACTGCAATGCCAGGGCATGCAGGGTACGGTAGGACTATGGGGAGGGGTGGGAGGGATGTGAACAGAACCCTTAGGAAAACAAGAGTCCTGATACAGCTAACGACACTGAACCTAACAACCATGTCTTCCTTTTCTTTTTTTTGTTTTAATAATTATATGTTCACATTTTTTTTAAAGAGAGAAGGACAGTGAGAGAGAGTGAGAGAGCGAGAGAGAAAGGGGGGGAGAATATATCAATTTTTATTGAGTTTTTCACATGGCTTTCATTGCTCTGACACTTGGTTGTATACGTGGTGCTAGGGTTTGAACCCATGTATTCGCACATTCCAGGCAAGTGCCATAACCATCAAGCTACTGTTCCAGCCCCCCTAACAACCATGTTTACCAAGACTGTGTCAGAATGCTTACAAACTCTCCCTGATCCCCAAAAACACACTGTACAGCAGGTATGATCAGTCTCTTCTTAGAGATGAGGAATTTGAGCTCAGGGAGGTTACACAACCCGCCCAAGGAGACACGGTGATGTCTGAATTCAAGGCATTAGTTTTTGAAAAGCCAGGCTTCTTGCACCACAGCAGACGCCTGAAACAGACAACCGGTTCAGTTGCCAACATTATTCATCTCTGTTAACTGGCCAGATAAGAACAGTCTATTTCTGTGTTGTATTTTCCAATTTCAAAAAGGAGATTTCATCTATATTAAGTGAAAAAAGCCAGGCCAATTTTTAACCCCAATGTACAGATGAGGAAACAGGATTCAGTAATCACGTGTAACACATATATACATATATTCACTAAGACATGTTTATATATTGACACCACTAAACTATAACCTCCAAGAGGTCTTGGCAAGGGCCAATTCAGCTCAGCGTTGTGTACCTACTACTCAGTGCCAGCCATGGCACATAAGAAGCACAAAACGAAGAAAAAGGTTGTTGAATGAATGAATGCATTCATAAACAAGGAAATGAATACATCAATAGATGAATAACATATATTCAGAGGAAAGGCAGAAACTTTGGTTCTGGCCAGAGCCCTTAGGGCATATGACTAGATTTCTTGAGGTATGTGACTAGATTAGCGTTGATGATAAACATAGGCCAAGACCTAATTGAATGAGGGCTTTGAAGCACTGCCTTTCTTGAATACTGTTTAGCTTCTTAAACCATGAGAGAAAAAAACTAAATTATTAAGTGATAGTTTCTTTATAACATCTAAAGGTATAAATGCAACGAACATACAGCATACACATTTTAGGGGACTCTACTCTGGGAATTGGTCCTTCCTCTACCCTTGGTAAATTCTCCTCCTTTTGTATTTATCAGATTTCTTTTCAAATACTTAAGTAAGACTGAAGGTGTCTTAGTCCATTCAGGCCATTATAACAGAACACCATGATATGATGAACTGTAAACAACTGAAATTTATTTCTCACAGACCTAAAGGCTGGGAGATCCAAAATTAACACACTGGCAGTTCTCTGTCTGGTAAGGTCCGCCTCCTAGCTCATAAATGGCTATTTTTTCATTGTGTCCTCCTGTGGTAGAAGGAATAAAGGAGCTTTCTCTGTCCTCTTTAATAAGGGAATTAATTCCGCTTAGGAGAACTCCACCCTCATTACCTAATCACCTTCCAAAGGCTCCTCCCCTAGATGGGAGTTAGGCTGCAACTTATGAATTGGCGGGTAGGGTACACAAACATTCAGTCTACAGCAAAGACAGTTTCTGTTTCTTGACAAAGGTTTGATAGACAACTATTCATGCTAAAATGTAAGCAAGCAGTAGTTACAGGAGGAAGCACAAGAGGACTAAATCTATTACATGGGGACATACTCCTATTTCTGGTGGGCACCTCTGTGTTCCACATCCTTCTTTGTCAGTGACTCTTTCTGGAGTTGTTCAATTAATGCCTACCTTAATCCTCAGATACTTTTCCAGATATTTTACAATTATAAAAATGATTTGGCATGCATGTGTTCATCTAGCCACTCATTACTGCTGTGACACTCATTATTTCAGGCACAAAAGATACCAAGCTGAGATGTGTTCTAGCATAGGGTTAAGACTTGAGTTTCTGCACCAGAAAACTTGTTTTCCTATCCCTGGTCTGCCACATGTGATGTGCTCTAACCTCCTGGGTATGAGCCTATGGTATCCATGCCTCAGTTTCCTCATTTCTAAGCATAGGGAAAATGTCTATGTTAGCAGGCCATTAGGAGGGCTAAATGAATTATTACACTGTAAATACTTGAACTTTAAAATGATACCTATTTTATCATAAGGACTTAATAAATGTTGGTTATTATTAAGTCATAATTCATGTCCTCAGGAGAACAGAGTAGAGAAAAAGACAAATAGGAAAATAATTGACTACACCACACTGTTTGAAGAGTTATAGTAGTTATGGTGGTTAAAAATACACACTCACAAGAGAAAACAGCTCATGACACTCGCTGAGAGCACACATGTTCACCATAGCCCTGAAAATGAGCACATTGGTTAAGCAGTTGAACTGACACTCCAGTAAGCTCTTTGTACAAAGATTCAATTCTTCCTCAATATGCATTTTCCTTCTCAAGATTTGCATGATCGGGGCTAGAGCGGGGCTCAGTGGTTACAGCACTAGCCTGGCATGCATGCAGATGTGGGTTCAAGCCCCGGCACCACATACACAACAAAGTGTTGGAGCATCAGGGGCCTCATGAAAAACTAAATAAAATTGATTCTCTCTCTCAGTGCCCCTCTCTCTTAAAAAAAAAAAAAAAAAAAAGATTTGCATGATCTTCTTTCTCACTGATAAGCTTTTGCTCTTTTATTGACTTGTCACAGCCCTATGACGGAAGTGTGGCAAAAGTCTTCGAGTCTTATATTGTCACTTCGTTTTCCATTGTTTATCTTGTCCATGCAACTAGATTGTAAATTATATTTTCTATGTTTTCAATATTATTTTATGTTTCCAAATATAAAAAGTGCAGATTATTACACCAGTTATCTCAAAAAAGACCATGCACAGTAATTCAGTGTGTACAGAAGTCACCTCTCCCCTTCAGTTTTGCTGCTCCTTATACAATGGTGTGATTGACAGGAAATTGGATTGCATGTGCTTGGGTAGAAAATGCCATCCTTACAAAACAACAACTTGCAGAGCAATTTCTACTTGTCCGCGAGTCAATTTATAGATTCTGCTTGTTTTTCAAGAGGAACATGGAACCGAAAAAATTAGCTGCCCAATTTTATTCAATGACCCCACAGATACACACAAAGACAGTCTCACGACTGGAAATTTTGGAGGGTTGATATGGTACACGTTATTGATTGTCTTTAGTAGATTCCATTATTTAACCTGAAATTTTGGCTTTTCTCTTAGTTTGTAAGTTACTTTGAAGCAGGAACATCACCTTAAATACCTTTCAATCCAATGTTTTTTTTATTTTTTTTTTTAAAGAGTGAGGGACAGTGAGAGAGACAGAGAAAGAGAGAAACAACTTTATTTAGTTTTTCACATGGCCTTACTTGCTCCAACACTTAGTTGTATACATGGTGCTGGGGTTTGAACCTGGGTCCTCATGCTTGCCAGGCAAGCGCCAAAACCTTGGAGCCACCGCTCCAGCCCCTGAACCCAATGTAAAGCCATGCTAACTATATATGAATTAATTAATTGATTAATGAGAAGCCAACATGGTAAGATTGGTAAGCAAGTTATATCTCCTCCTAACATTTCTTTTTGCAATTGGTTGCTTTTGAGTTATATGAACTCAAAAGTACCTCTTTTTCTTTAATCTTTTAATCTCAGAGTCAAGACTTTTTACAATCATTCTTAGATTACCCCAAAGGCATTTGTACCAACTGACTATAATCTACATGCCTAAGAAATCAAACAATTAAAGCAAGAACTGGGAACTTAAGTATATAATTGTTGCCCCTCTCAGTGGCTTTGGAAACCCCTTGCTGCCAGACCACTCTTCAATAATCTGAACCTATAAAACAGGAAGAAAACTTCTGACATGTTGCTAGTGCCATAGCTAAGGGGAAAAGAATGATTAGTAATCTATGACTATAAAATGTAAAGACAATTTCTGACACACTGTTACCTTCCATAGATATGGGACTGACTGAATTGCAATTCTGCCAAGGAAGGAGCCCAAATTGTTTTGCACTGAGTTGGAATGTCAGTTTCTAAATCTCCAAAATAAAGAGAAAGTATACACATGGAGACTGACTCCACAATGGGATCATTAATGGGATTCTTCAATTCATTTTTTTTGGAATAGGTTATGCAAGTCAAGAATAATACAACCATAATGACATCATGCCAAACACCCACCAGTCAAATGCCAGTTATATTTCATTTGATTTTTGTAAAATGCAATACCAGAAGAGTAAAGGTTTGTGCCCAGGCAGTTATTACAGAAACAGGAGTGTCACTGCTCTTTAGCACACAGCTGCATATAACTAAAAATGACCTACCTTGAAACTCAATAAAAGTGGAGGTTCAGTAATTTGAAAATTTTATCAACTTTTACCAAGTTCTTTTTCCCACTCTAAACTGAATAATCATTCCTTGTTTGTTAAACACACCTTAAACATATAATTTTTTAGCTCTTATTTTCCTTTGTATTCACCAAAATAGGACTTTTGAATAAAATATTAACTGGTCTCAATTCTTTGTTCAAGGTTGAATTTTCATTTAAATCCAACTGCAAGGCAACAGGTCATATTTCACTTAAATGATGGCAAGTAGCCCTATATTAGAGACATTCTTACATAAAAGTTCCACATTAGGAAAAATGCATTCTGAGAAATAATCAAATACAGTAGAGAGGTCAAGTATATGGAAAACGGAGCTCTGATCTGCAAGACAGCCTCAATAGGTTGCATTCATTCACAGGAGGGATGAGAGAACCACATAGGGCCAAAGTGTGAAAATCCATTACTCAGGAGGAATGTGCTAACTCTCTAATGTTTCCAAATCAATTTTTGATTAATATATAAGATGCTTGATTTATATTAGATGTCAAACTTATAATAAAATATATTTTCTTATAGGGAGTAAAATCCAAGTCACACCAATACTCTTTGACCTGTATTTCTTCCTAATTGTCTAGCAAACAGTCTCAAATTGTTGCTTTCCTTGTTTTCTTTTCTAAGGTAAAAGGTTATGTATAAGAAAAAGCAGGTCTAAAGTGTCTAACCTGATAAGTTTTGACAAAATGCATCCATATAACCACCAGCACAATTAATACAAAACGTTTCCAACACTACTGTTCTGATATCAGTCACTAAACACAAGCTCTGCCTATTCCTATACAGCACAGTTAGTTGTCTCAGTCTAGTCCTGCTGCTATAACAAGCACTGGAGGTTAAGTAATTTATAAACAACAGAAATTTGTCACTCACACCAGTGAAGGCTGGGAAGTCTAATATTAAAGCAGATTCAGTCTAAGACTTTCAGATTCAGTATCTGGGTACTGTTTGCTTTTGTCTTTATAGATCATGTCTTTTGCTGCGTCTTCACATGACGGAAAGGGCAAATAGGCTCCCTCAATCCTCTTTTATAATGGCACTAGTTATATTCATGAGAATGAAGTCCTTGTGACCAAATTCATCCCAAAGACTCCCCCTCCTGGTACCATCACATTGGAAATTAGATTTCAACATATGAACATTAGAGGGACATAAATATTTAGGCGATAGCAATGGTATATACTATTTCATGTCTGATATTTTTCACTGAACATAACATCTGAGACTCATCCATGTTGTTGTAATCATAATTATTTAAATTTCCATTATTGTATGGTATGAATATATTACAATATCATTCCTTCTCCTGCTGATGGACATTTGGAGTGATTCTAATATTAGGCTGACTTGAAAAGAGCTAGTAGGAACATTTCTGGGCATGTCTTTGTGAACACTCTCTCTAGGAATTCTACCTTGTAATATTTTAATCTTTTAAAATTGAGACTTATTTTATGAGTTAGCATATGGGTTTATTTTGCTACATATTCTGTCTGCTCTTTAAAATAATACATATTCTAAGGTTGCTGGCTGTATGTTCCATAAATGTTAATCAGATCAAGGTGATTGATGGTGTTGATCAAATCTTATATATCCTTGATTATTTTGCCTAGTTGTCCTTTCAATTACTCAGAGAGCATTTTAAATCTTCAACCATGTTTGTAGATTTATCTATTTCTCCTTTTTAGTATGCCAGTGTTTGCTACATGGATAAGCTATGTAATAAGGTTATATACACTGATGAATCCTTTGTCTTCTTATTAACTCTTGTAGCATCATGAATACTGTTATTTATCTCTTGTGATACTTCTTGTCCTGAAGTCTACCTTATGTGACACTGTTATAGCCACCCTGGAATTCTCATGCTATTTATACAGCATATCTCCTTCCATTCTTTTATTTAAAACTTACCTGTGGCTTCATATTTTGTGTATGTCTACAGATAACATAAAATCCAGTGTTACTTTTAATTTTACCCTATTAATTTGAATTTAGTCAATTAACACTTTTAGTCAATTAATCTTTAATTACTGATATAGTTGTATTTATGCCTGCTATTATGTTGTTTGTTTTCTACCTTTCCCATCTTTTAAAAAAATTTTTAAAGAAAGAAGGACAGTGAGAGAGAGAGTGCACACAAAAGAGAAGTGAATTTTATTTAATTTTTCATGTGACTTTTGTTGCTCCAACACTTTGTTGTGTATGTGGTGTTGGGGTTCAAACCCACATACTTGTGCATGCCAGTCAAGCACCATAACTGCTGAACCACTGATCCAGCCACCCCCCCCCCGCATCTCTTTTTTTGACATTATAGTTCATTCTTCCTGTCTTTTTTTGGATACACATTTTTTAGTACTGTATTTTAATTTCACTGAGGTTTTTAACTATATCTTTTTATGTAGCTTCAGTGATTACTACATACATGCACTTAACACAGCCTAGTTAGAATTAATATCATACTACAAGAATTAGAAGTATTTTGCAACTATATAACTCCATTAACTTCTTCCACCCTTTTTTGTTGAGGTTTTAATATATTTTCCACCTACTTATAAATCTCAGAATATAATACATGAATTTTGCGTTAAAAGTCAGATAGATATCTTTTTTTTTTAATTTTTTATTTTTATTTTTGAACAACCTTACAAGATTTTAACAAAATAATATAAAATGTGTATAAAATGTGTAAATATTCTGGATATTGCAATTATCCCCAGGAGTGCCCCCCCTCAATTACCCTCCCTTATCCTTCCCTTCCCTTTCGCTTTATAACTCTAAAAAAAGGTATTAGATTGTAAAGCATTACTTCTTGTCTGGATTTAACTCATGTTACTAGACCAACTTTCTCACTGTCCAGGGTCTAGTCCCCACCTCCACCTATGAGTGGAGACAATCGACCCTTAGATCTCTGGGTTAAGCTGATCATCATGATCTCTTCCATAACCATCCATTTACCCTCGAAGGCTGCAAGGTCATTTTTTCTAATTGCTGTGTAATATTCCATGGTATAAATGTACCACAGTTTTTGGATCCATTCTTCCTGTGAGGGACACCGGGGTTGTTTCCAAGTAAGAAAACAATATTTTGTATTTACCCACCCATTTATTTATTGTTTCTTATTCTCTTCATTTCTTCCTTGGGATCTGGATTTATAACCAGTGTTATATTCCTTCATCTTGAAGAATATCTTTCAGCATTTCTTTTTCTAAATTTTTTTCTATTTTTTTCATATTTTTTATTCAGAAATTTATTTGTTGAACAAACAAGCTTCTAATGAACTAGTATAATATATATATAAATTCTGAAAATTAGATTTACCCCCAAGAGCCCCCCCATTATCCACCCTTATCCCTCCCCCTTTTGCTTCCCAATAACATCTCTACAAATGCCTTAGGTTGTATGATATTGCACCTTATCTGGATTTAAAATATGATAATAGACCTCCTTTCTCAATGGCCAGGGTCTGACTGCCTCCAGCCTCCATAGATGAGTGAAGACATTCTACCCTTGGTTCTCTGGGTTATCCTTATTTCACTTAGCATAATTTCTTCCATAGCCATCCATTTACCTTCAAAGGCTGCAATATCATTGTTTCTAATTGCTGTGTAAAATTCCATGGTTTATGTGTAACACAGCTTTTGGATCCATTCATCCAGTGAGGGGCATCTGGGTTGGTTCCATAATTTAGCTATTGTAAATTGAGCTGCTATGAACATAGATTTCGCTGTGTCGCTGTAATGTGCTGATTCAAAATCCCCTGGAAAAATACCCAGGAGAGGAATAACTGGGTCATATGTTGGGCTCGTCCCTAGTTTTTTGAGGATTCTCCACACTGCTTTCCAGAGGAGCTGTACCAATCTGCAGTTCCACCAGCAGTGTGTTAGTGTGCCTATCTCTCCACAACCCCTCCAGCATCTATTATTGTTTATTTTCTTCATTTTTACCAATCTGTCTGGCGTGAGGTGAAATCTTAAAAATATGTACTGCTTCACAAATTTGCATGCCATCCTTGCGCAGGGGCCATGCTAATCTTCTCCGTATTGTTGCAATTTTAGTATATGTGCTGCCGAAGCAAGCACTCTTTCAGCATTTCTTACAGCATAGGTCTATGGGCATCAAATTCTCTCCTTTCATTTATTTTAAAGTGTGTTTATTTCACTTTTATTTCTGAAGGATGTTTTTGTTGGATACAGAACTACGTGTGGACTTGTTTTTCTTGCAGGGCTTTAAAGATATTGACACATTGTCTCGAGTATCAGCTTTCTAATGCTGCCATAACAAATTACCACAAACTTAGTGGATTAAAACAACAAAAAATTATTATCTCATAGTCCTATAGGTCAGAAGTTCAGGTACAACAGGATATGCTGTTCCTTTTCTTAGCAGCTCACAAGACCCAAATCAAGGTGTTGGCAGGGATTCACTCCCTTTGGGGCTTTTGGGGGAGAATCTGCTTCCTCCTTCATCCACACTGTTGACAAAATTTAGTCCCTTGCACTTGCAGGATGAAGGTCCCCACTTCCTTGCCAGCTATTTGTCAAGAGCAGCGGCTTCTGGAGGCTACACTATTCCTCAGCTTGTGGCCCCTTCCTCTGCTTTCAAAACCAGCAAGACTGACTCAAGTTCTCTCCCACCTCAGGTCTCTCCTGCTTTTTTTCTCTTATGCTTATCTGACTCCAGCTGGAAACGCTTCTCTGCTTTAAAGAAATAATCATTAAATTAAGATGACCTAGGGCTAGAGGTGTGGCTCAATGGTAGAACACTTGCCTAGAAAGTGAACTTCCACGTCCAGGACCACAATCCCCCAAAAAAACCAACAAGCAAGCGAACCTGGATCATCCAGGATACTCTCCCTTCTCCAGGCCCATGCCCTTAACCACATCTGCCAAGTCCTTTTTGCCACGTAAGGTAACATACTTGCAGGTTCATGCACTAAGGCAAGGGCATCTTGGTATAGAGGCATATGATTCTGTAACCCACAGCCTCTACTCTGGTGAGAACTCAGCTGTCATCTCAGCAGTTACAGACGTGCTCTCTCAAGTACAGTACTCTTGTTTTAGGACTTGCTGGCAGCTTTTTGTTTCTCTCCCCCTTCTTTAAATTAGATTATTTATTTATTTAGGTACTGGGGATTGAACCCAGTGGCACTTAACCACTGAGTCACATCCCCAGCCTTTTATATATATATATATATATATATATATTATTTCTGAAACAGGGACTTCCCAAGTTACTTAGGGCATAAATTGCTGAGGCTGGCTTTGAACTTGTAATCCTCCTGCCTCAGCCTCCCTAGCCTCTGGGATTATAGGCATGCACCACTGTGCCTGGCATTATTGTGCATTTTTAAAGTTATCTTGCAGGGGGAGACTCAGCCATCGCTAGAACTGGAAACTCCCCTCCTCTGCTTTGGTTTCAAAGTTGGAGAAATCGTTTTCCTATCATTTAAAATAGTAAAATTATTCATAATAGGATGATTAAATTAAGATCTTTTTATATTATTTGATTCCAAAGATCAGTAGACTACAGAAACATAAAATAAGAAATACAAATACAATTGAAATGGAAATTTTCAGGTGATTCAGTAAGGGCTTTAGATCCTATTATTATTAGTTGTATTATCAAGGGCATGTTTTTTATATTCTCTGGTCCTGTTTCTTTGTAATGTGTTAGTAAAGTTATAGACATATGAATTAAACAAAACTGTATCTATAAAGCACTAGGTATATAGATTGATATACCATATCCTTTATAATTAGGTTAGCTGAATCTGAATCACTTCCAAAATTATGGCCTAAAATCAAAATTATTTAATGAAAAAAATTCTCAATACAGGAAGATAGCCTCTGGAGGGATGTCAAGATCTCTGGGACACTTTTTCAAATCACATATGTTCCTATATACCACTGTAGGGAAAGAGTGCCATCCTTCTCTCCCCTGGTCAGGAAATAGTGGTTCAGGTAAATTTAGGAATGTGCAGCCATCTGTGAAGTGTTCTGAAAGCAGGGATACTTCCATGTATATCCAGATCACCTTTACAGTTTGTTCAGGCATGATTGCTGGGGTTCAGTTTTGGTTCAGCAGGACTCATATGGTGTTCCAAATTTTTCTTTTCTAACCATTTCCCAGGTTATGCTGGACAAGGTAGAGAATATATTTTGAGAACCATTACTCCAAAAATTTGAGGATGATTAAATAGGTGTGGCCATTCATAGAGTAAACTTTGCGGCCACTGTCTACAATGTATTGCTAGGTATGGATCAACCATGACCGGATCTGGCGATGATAATGTTGAAGAACATACATCAAATTCATCAATGCAGGTTAGCGTAAAGTAAATATAGCCAGCATTTACCAAGTCACTAACTGCGTGCTTTGTTTAAACATCTGATTTGCATCTTGAGAAGTGCTTTATCCTCATGATCTCCTCTAAACGTCATTACTACCACAAGCACTGTCTAATTTCCAGAGAAGGAAATAGAGGCTCAGTGTGATTAAATGGCTGCCCACTGTCCAGGGCTGGTAAATGGGGCAGCCAAATCTGCCCTAATAGTCACTGTAATAGACAATGAACAAAATGAAACACTTGTTTTCCTTCAAGAACTGGCTAATCTTATTCTCTGAGCACTGCGTCTCTGAAAAAAACTGAAAAAAATTCAGACCGGGCCTTTCCCCTCAGGAAGCTACCTTCTAACAGAAGAAACTGCCAAGTCCCAGCAGCGACAAAGTATATGCTAATTGCTTGTTTGGTATTGTTGCTTTTGCAGAAGGCCCTCATCTAGCCTGGGGGTGGAGATGTATGAGATAGCTTCCAGAGGAGGTGAGAGATCAGGCAGGGTGCTCAAGCAATTAGTCTGGTAAAGATAGGATTTAATGGCATTTATTTATTTGTTTGTTTATTTATTTATTTATTTTAAAGAGAGAGAGGGACAGTGAGAGAGACAGAGAGAATCGATTTTTATTTAGTTTTTCATGTGGCTTTTGTTGGTCCAACACGTGATTGGGTACTTGGTGCTGGAGTTCAAATCTGCAAACTCACGCACGCCAGACAAGCACTGTAACCACCGAGTCACCACTCCAGCCCCTTTACTGGCCTTCAGTCAGATTTTGGTTATATAGGAGAAATACCTGGGCAGGAGGTGGGGGAGGGAAAATTTTTGATCTCTGGGCTTCAGCCGAATCAAATCTTTTGACATTTGAACTGGAGATCAGTGTTTTAAAAAAGCTCTCCTGGTGATTCTAACATGCATCCAAAGTGGAGATTTAAATGATTGTTGGAATAAGATGTTCTTAGAAATAATGACCATGTAACTTGGGAATGGACAGTGTTTCCTAATTTTTTTTTTTTAAGAGAGAGGGACAGTGAGAGAGAGAAAGACAGAATCAACTTCAGTTAGTTTTTCATGTAGCTTTCGTTGCTCAGACACTTTGTTGTATACATGGTGCTGGGGTTTGAACACGTGTACTCTTGCATGCCAAGCAAGTGCTTTAACCACTAAGCCACCCTTCCAGCCCCCTAAATATTCTTCACAACTGGAATCACCTAGGTACTTTGGAAAAAAACAGCATCTGTGGTACCGCCACTTGTGAAGACTGTTCAGTAAGTCAGGTCAACTTTGGGTATAAGCTGAACGGTACTCAAAGTGTTGTCCAGAGAAACAAGAGCATCAACATGGCTGGAGAATTTGGTAGAAGTGCAAATTCTTCCTGGGTGTCGGGGTACACATCTGTAATGTCAGTGGCTTAGGAGGCTGATATAAGAGGATCACAAGTTCAAAGCTAGCCTTAGCAACTTAGGGAGGCCATAAGCAATTTAGTGAGACCCTGTCTAAAAAAATTTAAAAAAAAAGAAAAAGAAAAAAAGAGGCTACGGATATGACTCCATGGTACAGCACCCCTGGATTAAATCCATGGTACCAAAATTAAGTGCAAATTCTTGGACTCCACCCAGATCTGCTGAATTAGAAGTTCTGAAGGTATAACCCAGTAATCTGAGTTTCTCTAAGTCCCATGTGATTCTGATGCGGAACCCAAATTTGAGAACCTTTGGTTATAGAGCTATATATCTGGTCAAAGTTCTAGGGTCAATCTACATAAACGAAGAAGCTTTTTAAACTAAAGTTCACTCTGCACAAATTAAGAACCTTCATTATGATCACAAACTATACTTGTAATCCACGCATTTCTTAGGTAAAGGCAGCATGAATGAGTCAGTGCCCCTTATTAACACTCCAAAGAGTTGATAGGCATGGTTTGGTGGGTGCTGGCCAGAAACAGCACATCATTCATATAAATATCACTAAAAACACTCCATTATAGGCTAAGCTCTTACAGTGACTGCCATAAAAATATCAATCATCTTTGCAGAAGGTTGTATGTGGGGCACTTTCAAGAAATTGCAAGACAGTGGGAGAGGCTAGGGTGGGGGCTGACTAGAGTCAACAGGTTTGAGCCCTGTTTTCAAACTGAGGGTGAAAAATTGGTTCCCAGTTGACACATTTCCAGGCTTTGCACAGAAGCCTTGTGTTGTTCCGGGAAGCTTTAAAATACCCAGTGGGAACATCTTGGCATGGCATTTGCTGTTCTCCATCTGGCAGCCTCAGGTGAAGTCATGTGCGCACTCTGGGGCCCTGGCAGGCTGCAGGAATTCAGGTTCAAGTCCAAGCCCAGTACACCAGGCCACCCCTTTGCGGCTATTTCCTGTAATGCCTGCTCTCTCACTTTAACTGTTCTCCTCTTTACCTTTCTTACATGCCATGGTGTATCATTTTAAAATGCACACAGCAGAGGATATGAAATCAGCTCAGCAAATGCCAGTGTGAAGGCTGCTGAGCTTTTACATACAGCACGTGGTTTTCATTTTGCCCTCAGGAAGTCATGAGCAATCCTGTCCTCCAGAGGATAATCAGGTCAGCACCCTCAAGAACCAACTTAGAGTTTTAAGTTCAAATTCCTAAGCTTATCCTTGATGCCCCTTCAGCTGGGGACTAACCTGTATCCCCAGCCTCACCTTCACCCCTTCCCTTCATTTATACTCAATGGTCTGTCCTTATCTGAACATTGCACATTTTCTTCTTCCACTAGGATAGAGATTTTGTTGAAATTGGGCTTTATTTTAGTTGTTATCTTATCCTTAGCACCAAGAAAAACATGTTGATAGGTATTCAATAAATGCATAAATATTGTGCCTTTGCATGTTCTCTCCTATCCTGGGGGGCAATTTACTCACTGTTCACTTGGCAAATGCATCTTCATCTCTAGACCACTGTAGGAAGAGGGAGCTCTTTACTACAGCCCTGCCAAGCTGCACTGCATGTGTTCATTATGAGCTTCTCATCGCAACCTCCCCCACCTCCCTCAAGGTGGGTGCTGCCTCATTATCAATATGGAATATTCAGGGCTTTGCTGCATGCTCAGGAAACACTTGATGAGTGATTTACTAAAAATTCCAACATGGGGTCCCATTAGGATTTCCCCAGTCAGGGATGGAGGACACCAAGAGTGGGGATCTGGGCCACCTCAACTAATACCAGGCTCTTTGACATATCTGCACTTGCTACCTCATGTCCATGGATATTCTGGATCGGTGAATACTGGCAAGTGCTAGTTGATTCTACCAGCAGAAGAGAATACTAAAGCCATGTTGTTGTGAAAGATTATATGTTTGAAGTGTATGTTTAGGAGCTCCAGTGGCGCAATGGTTAGTGCGCGGTGCTTATAAGTGTATGTTTCTCAGGACAAAAACCTTCTTTTATCTGAAATTTTATTCTAAAAGTAATATATAGTCAAATTTCACTAATTTAAGCTCTTGTGAAAGTCATAATTAATACTAATATGAATTACAGAATATTCCAAAAATCTGTACAAATAAGTTCTTTTCTTTTTTCAAAATCACTAAGGAAAATAAAATTTACTATCAGCCTGCTAAAGACTAGTTTTAAAAAATTAGGCCCTTGTGTTTCCAGGCTTGTCTACATTAACAGCATCAGATGTGTCTCCAGGCGGATTGTTTACTTCCGAATGCATAAGCAACCCGCTTATAATCCTTCTAAAATTTTGACTTTTTTTTTTTTTTTTAGAAAATCTCTTGTTTCATGAATGGTAAAAGATAAATTTGAGTCTGTACTCATTGGGAAGAATTATCAATTTAAAATTTCAATTGAGCTTTTTCTTTTTTAATATTACATGATAAACAACCCTAGGCATATTACAGAAGCAATAGAATGAATACATCCAGTGTTCAAGAATTGCAAGATTTTCTTTTTTTACAAAGTGGCATTTTCAAAACTTTTCTCCTAGAGGTTGCCGAGGTCTTCCTGCAGTATAGATAGGTCAGGGTAGAAGAAGTGAGCCAAGCTCCAGATCCTTTTTCCTCATCGTCACTTCAAAGAACCCCAGGTTTATGTTGCTTTACAAACAAATTGAGCTCCACAAGAGAATGAACTTGAACAAAGCGGTAATAGAAAAAGTTTGAAAACCACTATTTTACAACAGTGACAGACATAAGGATGACATTTGGATAGGGAAATAAGAATATTAAACTGATAGATTAAATGGCCTTGGAAAGATCTGCATTCCTCACAGGCCAAGGTTAAATGCATGTTATTGATGTGGGGCAATGTAACTGTCTCAACAGGTAGAGAGTTGTGGAAAGAGAGCTGTCACCTCTCTCCAGCTGCATCTGAGGAGGCCTCACAGAGGAAGGAAGAGCTGAAAGGCTGTGGTAGAAAAGGAAGACAGCTTAGCAGGGGTTGGGAGAAGACAGCAGGATATTCCTAGCCCCTGTCGAAATTACAAATGGATGCCATGATTATTAAAAAGTAAAATCTTGCTGCTAAACCCATTAACGGCCATAAAAACAGCATTTTTCTCCTCCTTAGTCACAATTGTCCTCCAGTCTCTTTGTTTTACTGTGCCAGCCATTTCACATCCTCAGGAATGCCTTTCTTGGCTTCTCTTTTCCTCTCCTGACCCTGCTCATTCTTCTCACTCTCTTGGGCCAAATCTCCCTTCTCAACGTGGAGCAGGAAAGAAG
This sequence comes from Aplodontia rufa, assembly GCA_004027875.1. Classification (NCBI taxonomy): domain Eukaryota; kingdom Metazoa; phylum Chordata; class Mammalia; order Rodentia; family Aplodontiidae; genus Aplodontia; species Aplodontia rufa. Next base: position 20,261 of record PVKS010005931.1, read on the forward strand.
GCCTAGGTTGTTCCCTGGCTAAGACTGGAAGACCCGTGGAGCTTGGTCTGCTGGGAGGAGTGAGTTTGGAGAAACATCTCCAGGTTAAGCAATCTAACTTGAGGTGGGAAACTTGACAACTCTTTAAAATAAAGTTATCACACTATATATCTTCAGCTTTTACTTTAGTACATGCGCACTCCTTAATGGTTTCCTGATTCCTTTAAATGTCAAACCTGGTATTCAGCATTTATTTCATTACGTTCTTTTAATGAGTGCCTACTGACAACCAGACAATGCTAGACGTTTTTCATATCCTGTCCTTTTCAATTATTTAGGAATAGTTGATAAATGGTAAAAAGCAAAAGTGCAAGTTTTATGTATCTTTCCATATGAATTAAATTATCCTTTTAATTGTACTTTTTAAAATGAGATCTGTCTCATAATCTTGGATTTAGCTCCTAAACATATATAACATCCACTCAATCACAAGAATGAGAACAAAAACATAATACTCTTCGGGAAGATTTTAAAATTAAACATTTAAGTTGAAGGCTAGAGAGGTGGCACAGTGGTAGAACACTTGCCTGGTATGCACGAGGACCCAGATCTGAACCGCAGCACCACATACACAACCAAGTGTTGGAAAAACAAAATTTTAAAAAAAGATGAAAAAATAAAATTGACTCTCTCTAACAAAAACAAAAACAAAACATTTAATTGCCTTATTTCAGTGAACATTTCTCATTAAAATCTTCCAAGTATAGGACTTAAAAGGTGCCTATAAATCTAAGAGATCATTAAGTATAGTAAGAAACCTGATACAAAGGTATTAAAAGACAATGAGTTAATTTATACTAGGCTATTAGAGATATAGCCAACTCTAATCAGCCTCAAGCAAAACAAAAAAGGAAGTTTAGATTATATTAAAATCATGTAGCAAGCTTATAGTCAAACTGTGATGTGCCTAGCACTCCGTTGGCACCACAGTGTTATGTGTCTGGGTCCTTCTTCAAATACTTTCACAACTTTATTGAAGAGACAATACCTGAACATACGGAAAAAAAAAATAAAAGATTTCCCATATTCACATATCCCACAGGGAACCCATATAATAAAAGGCTAAATGGTGTGGAACAGTTCTCAGCCTTTTCTGCTCTATCATCCTAAGGAACATGGTCATGCAGTGCTCTAGAGAGCAGGGCACTGATGAAGACTGTCCCCTTGAAAGAGTAATGGAATCTCAGGGAGATAACAATATAATTTGAAAATGCTGCACAGGAGACCTGATGGCAACTACTAGACCTGAGCTCTCTTTATATCTCCCTACACTTTATGCTTCCCTCAGGCATGGAGAATTGCTGCAAAGACCAAAGTAAAACAGGAACTCATGAAAGGCACAGATCATGTAATATTAGATCTTTTGACAAGTTTTAATGAACTAGGACTTTAACTGAATTGTAAAGATGGTGTGGATTTGACTATTCAGGAAATGAGTACAATTCTTCCATATTTTCTTCTTTGAAACATACTGTCTTCTATGATCAGCTGTGTCTAAAATTTAGGAGAATTACCAATCACACAGAGCAAGATTTATGGAATATGAAGCAGTAAAAATTTGAATAATTTTAATTTGACCAGATTAATGTATGTACACTATTTAAAAGGAAAAACAACACTCAGTAACCTAGAACAAAAGACAACAGACTCTCACAGTTGTCCTTCATTCTCCCACCCTACAGGAACTTGTTACTTTTTTATTTCAGCATTTTCTTCTGATCTGTTTTCTGCACTCTTATCAAATTAAAATAATGTTTATTGACTTCTGATTATATTACATTAAGATTTTAGCTCCTTTTCATACTGTCTCATCATTGAATAAACTATTTTTATGAATTACAAAATGTGTTATTTTTATGCATTTCAACATCTGTGAAATTGAGGTGTATTTTATAATGACTGTGTGTCATATACATTTTTCTTATTAGTATTTAATAATGTATCTTACAACTAAGTGTGGCCTAGATTGAAGAAATATCTTTTACTAAATCCATCTTTGGTATTTCATTATGTCTACATAAATTTAATTTCACTAAAATAATTGTCCAACAGTTTTATGTGCCTAATGTTTTGAACCTGCAGCCAATTTTCCCCAAATATCTATCAATTGCAATAAAATTTTCCACATGACCAGAAACTAAATCTTCATTTTTTTTGTAAACTTTTCTCTGAAGGCCTGCATGTTTCTTCTGCAACCTGGGCTAGGTCCTCTGCTGAGATATCTTCCTGGGACTTCCCTTTGCCTTCCTCCTGTATTGGGACATGTTCCATGGTTTATTATATTTGCCAGTTTTTCTGATATGTATGGACAAATATCTTCCGTGGAAATAATTTCCACAATGTATGTTACTGTCTCCTAGTTTGGAACATTGCCATCAACAGGAAGCGTAATTCTGATTCCCAAATACTTTAAGATGGCTTCAATTTGCCTGATATTTTAAAGTTTCACCAAATGGTGTGCTTCCATGTGGACCTCTTTCGTTTAATAGGTGCCTGATTTCTGTTACTGTCTGACTCTTTCTGGCCTGGATCTGGGTCTATAAACCTTCTTTGCAGCATTCATGCATCTACTACCCTTAGAGAGGCTCATACCCACCCTTTTTCCACTACCCAGGTTTGGCAGCTTGACTTTGTGCTGATTTCAATGTAAGCTAACAACTCTGCAGTTTTGAGCTGAGGAGTGTCCCCTGTCCCGTTACTTGTCTTCTCCAGAGAGGATATGGCAGGAGTCAGAAACAAGCCAGTTCCTTATGTGCTATCCCTCAGCTCCCTCTTCTCATTTATGGAGTTCAGAACATGCAGGGTTCTTTTCTAAGCAGTAAGGAAGACAACCAATGCCTTTGCTCAGTAACATGAACTACCACTCCAACTGGTGACACTTATTTCATGGATTTATTTAAAACCTAATTCAATACATAAAATATCAATCACTTTTTAAAAAACCATTTTTTTCTGCCAACAAAGAAGATAAAGACAGACATTTAGGGAAGAAAAGCTCAAATTTACACAATAAAAACGATATGAAGAGTCAGAACAATATTGTAGCTCAGAGGGCAGGCAATGGAGTCAGATTTTTGAGGTTTCCATTTTTCCTCTCACACTAGCTGTATAATCTCATGTACCTTACCTAACCCTCTAAGCCTCGGTACTTATATAATGAAGTTATTATGAGAGTAAATGAAGAAAATGTGTACCTTGCTTAGCAGAAGTGGCATCTCCTTTGTCATTCTGGGCTGATGCTAACTATAATAGAATAGGAAAAAATTGCTTATTCCAAGCCTTACTCTTTTCTTTTTAATTGGCAAAATAGAATACCGAGAGTTTTTCTTAACAGGATGATTTTGAAGAACAAATGGTTAAACAATCATAAAACATTTATTCAGTGCCCCCCAACACATAAACACACACCCCTATTCTTCAGTAAAATATTTTGAGTTGACTTCCCTGGGTTAGATATTGTGCTTATGGGTCAAAATTCATTCTCTTGTGCCCCATGGTTTCTGCTACTAAATTCAAAGCATCTCCTTGTCCTTTTGTTTTGAATAAGGAATTATATTTATTGATTGAATTTTTGGTCATCTGATCATCTAATTTTGCATTTTGTTGTCTCTTTCAGTTAAGGAAGAAGAGTCTGTTTTTTTCAGTGCTCAAGGACTATGTATCTTTATTTTAATACTGCATCAGTCTTTGACACTTTTGGTATTTGATCCCTCCTCTCTTGCATGTAATTGCCACTTTCCATGCCCTGATCTTAACTGGAGTCTCCTGGGAGTTCACTTTTCAATCTAGTCACACCATCATCCTCGTCGCTAATTTTCCTTCTTTGCTCTGCTGGGACTATATTCCAGCAGAGAGAATTTGTGCCTGGTTGTAGCAGACTTCAATTGAGAAACAATGGGTTAGCTGAATGGAGACTAATTCAAACCTGCAGGTCTGTTTTTATGATGCTACTTTATCATCCCATGTTAAAGAAAAAGGTAAAATAGGAAGTGGAACTGAATGATAAACGCAGTCAATAAAACAATAGCATCAAGTCCCTTGCTCCAAAAGGATACCAAATGACCCCCAAAAGACTTTTACTGAGGTTCAAAGAGTTCTCATTTCTGAAATACTAGGTACAATATTTTTTAACTGAGTAAATAGAGCCCAAGAGATAGTAAGTCATTTAAACACTTCTCTCCCTTTCCCTTCAGTTAAGAGGAGCCAACTTAATATATTTTTCTTCCAATTGAGCCCAAGGGACACTCTTCACTACTGGGGGGTTATAAAAGGTATTTGGGAGTCTAACCAACAGTGAAAGACAGATGGCAGGTTCTGCAGCAATCACAAGTTCATCTGAGGGATGCATATTAAACTTGTGCCCTTTTATAGAGCCTTTTGACACACATCCTTTTTTAATTTGACCCCTTTAATTTTCGTGTGGCAACTTGCAGCTCATGATGCCTTGGGGCTAGTTATAAGAAGTTCATGTCTGAGATTACACATCTGATATTTATAAAAACGCAAATACTCCAGAACTTTCTCCAGGCAGGAAATGACAAATCTTTGGTAAGCTATTTTCAGGGCTTAGGGGGAAAAAAAAAAAAAGGAGTTGGTGATGAACTAACCATTGAGAGTAAAATGATGTTGCCTTTACTGCATATTGAAGCCAGTTCCCTCTAACAAAAATGCCAAAAGTCATTATCTATACAATTTAATACTGTGCAGTAAGTCCCTGGCAATCCCCAGTAATCTGCAGCATTACACAGCACTGTGCTGAAGGGGACATGAGATAATGTGGGCTGATTTAATTAGACTTGGGGTTACCAGAAAATCATGACTCTCAAAGTCCAACTTCGTTATGTCCCGATGAATTCCAGTTGGAAAATATGATCTCAGGTGATAACATTCCCTCAGCTTTTCTGTATCTCCTTTTATTGGAAGTGGTGGTGGTGGCCAGTGGCAGTTGTGGTATGTTTTCTGTTAAAAATAACTTCAACATTTGCCAGAATGTGTTGTTTAAGGCTCTGTGAGACAAAGTCCCCAAAGCAGCACTGCCGGTTTAGTATTAAAGGTGCAGTTTCTTTATCACATTTACCTCTACTATAAATGAAAGGAGCAGACGAGCTGACTATGATTTCGCAGTTAAGGAGGGCCTATGGTAAAACACTCCATCTTGGCTCTGTGAATGATTCAGGACCAGCCACTCCAGCAATGGATTTTTAAGTTGATAAAATACGTGACTAAGAACCATAACTCACTGTGCTGCTACTTTTTTTAACATGTTATTTTGAATTCATTTTTTGTCTTTATCTCAAAAATTGCAAACATTCAGGAAAGTAAAAGGATACAATATTCTTTATAAATATGTATTAGTATGCTTATGAATCTGTTAATATAGATACACAAATATTATTAATTTTGTAGAACCATTTGAAAATACATTTCCCGCATCATTAATGTTAACTTCCAAATCATTTAGTGTGAATTCTCCTAAATTACCATTATACCATTTTCACAACTAAGGAAAATAAAAATAATTCATTCATATCACATACTGTCCAGCCCAGATTAAACTTTTCAACTGATATTCAAATACGTGTTTTACAACAGCTCTCATTTGTTTGAACCAGGTCCAATAAAGGTTAGCATATTGCATTTGGTTGTTATATTCCTATCCCCTTTTAGTGCAGAATAGTTCCCAATAGCTGTTTTATTTCTTTGCCTTTTAAAGATCTTGACTTTCTGAGATCAAATTAAGTTGTCTTATAGAATGCTTAACATTTTTAATTTTTCTAATTATTTCTTGAAGTATAATTTAACTTGTTCCTTTATATCATGAAATTTCTGTCTACTACAAGGTGTAAAGACCAGATGCACTTTTGACTAGTATACTTTACCAATTATGCATTTCATGTTATATTGCATCATTATCAGGAGACACATAATACCAGGTTGGCCCACTATTTGTGAAGTTGTTTAGTCAATTAAGGTGGCAAGCTACAGATCGCTCCACGGTGAGGTATATTTTCTCCTTCTTGTTAATACATTTTAAAAAACAGATGTTCCTTAAAATGTTATGTATAAATCATTATACACTCATCTAGCACAGCAATTTTTAGCCTCAGATCCATACGTTGCTTGGAGTATGTACATGAACTCTTCAACACTGTTGGTAAAATGTTGCATGTAGACGTTCTTGAGAAGGGCCAAATTCATGCAATTTTTCAAAACAGAAAAAAGCACAAAAATAATCAAGAAAAATTCTATATTCTTCCTTGAATTCTATTTTAATGCCATCCATTTTTCCCTCTCTTTACCTGAGCTATGTGGTGGCTCCTGCAGTGAAACCTCCCAAGAAAGAAAATATGATTTACTGATCTACACCCTGCCTGCCACAATTATTGATCTTGTCACTTTTGGAAGGTAAAGCTGTGTGGCCATTCATACCATGACCACGATATGTAATGCAGCATATAGGCTGACACTTATCAAGACATTAATGAGACTTTATTGAAACAGTAGTATGACACACACATAAGCAAAAGGAAGTAGGGGGAGTCAGAGCAGAAGAGGAGGGGAGAGATAGCTGCCATTTAAGCTGATGTTGGTACTGGTAAGAGAGACAGGAGAAACAGCATAGAGGAAGGGTCAAGGGAAAGAGAAGACAGAATGGAAGAGAATGAAAGGTGTTGAAGTCTGCTGATATAATAAGCAAGTGAGAGGAAGCAGAAAGCAGGGCAGGCCTTCCTCCTCCTCTTACCACCTATGGGGATTTCCACAAAACACTTGCTTAGTCAGCCTCCTGCTACCATTAACCTTCCATTAGCTCTTATTTATCATGTGACTTCATTCTGCAAAGCTCTGCAGAATTAATAACCTGGGAATATGAGAGGAGGAGGTGCAGAGTTCAATTTGAATCCCCATGGACCCTGCTGACTATTTCTAGGAGGTTTTCATTCCCAAACACACCTTTAGCCTTTTCCCTTCCCAGCAAGTCTGAGATGGGCCCAGTCTTCCATTATCACCATGACTAGATTAGGAAGCAGAGCTATCACTTGATTATGTGGCTCCTTTGAGCAAATTTGGAAAAAGGCAAACTCATACAGGCAAATGCATTAGACAGACACTCATATAGGCAGACACAGTTCCACCAGCTCCCAGGGTGGCCACAGAGGCTGGGCAAGAGTTGGTTCTCCTCACCCCTGTAGCTGAGCATCACTGCTGCTATTTGAGCACAGCAAACAAAGGAACACAACAGAGACATGCAGGAGAAACAGTTCAATGAAGAACTTCCTTTTCCTTCTATTTCCAACATTAGAGGAAACCTGAAGGATCCAAGTTTATAAACATACTACTGGCTCAGCATTCCACTCCCCTAATAAAGTAGATTCTTTCTGTACTTTAAAAAGCCATTCCACATCTACTTGGGATTCAGATGATTTTTTGGCGTGAAATTTTGGGTTGGCAATTACAGGTATTTCATTCATGTTGGTTCATTTATCCCCAATAATGCCTCTGTGTTTTATAATGAAAAACTCAGCACAGGACCTTTCTATGTAAGCCTGTGCAGCTGGATGACAATTTAGATTCATGGTTCTGAGTCTGGTAACTGATTTTTCCTATTAGCTTCAAGGAAATATTTCCCCCATTATTTTAAGTTTAGTACAGTTTAATGTGGCTGTTACGATATATCACATCCTCCTGCACTCCACCTCCAAACCCATTTTTAGCTGATTAGAAGCACCATATTCCTTATTTAGTACTTGCAAATCCTTCAGTTGCATAGTCTATATAAGTAATGCATACAGAAGGTAAAATATATTGATAATTAAATAGAAGTTTATTTTTCTTTCTATAAGAACCAGAGCCAGCATTACAACCCTGGAGAGGGGACTTATTTGCTAACTCTGGCACAGACTAAGAAAAGCAGAGGTCAGTGTAGTCAATCTACTTTGCCACAAGGTTCCTTGTGTGCACCATTGGGCACTCTCCTCTAGCCAGGCACCCAGAGCCTCCTTGGACCAGGGGCCCCACTGTTCTGCCTGGCCAGGCACTCTCTTAAAGGTTATGGCTGCCGTTCTTGTCAATTAGCATGAGATTTCAAGTTAAAAAGTCTCTAGTTCTTCTTAAATGTGTAAGACTTCTTTGGGGTTAACCTGTAGGTTTTCTTGACTAGGAATCTGCAAACTATCCCTGGGATCGAAATCAAGCCTGCAGTTTATTTTTGAAGTGAAGTTTTGTTGGAACATACCCTGTTTGTTTACATATTGTCTGTCACTACTTTTACAGTAGAGTTGAACAGTTGGACTGTAAAGCCTAAAAGTACCATCTGGTCCTTTACAGAGTTTCTGATCCTGTTCTAGACAATAGCTATTCCTCCCATCCCTTTTGGTATATAGAATCCTAGTCATCTGGAATTCTGTTACTCTTATAGCTCACTGGTATAACTTCCCTCCTAACATACCACTTGCCATTTCTGAACTCAAAGGCATGACACTAATGGTGGAAACTAAGTGTACTCAGAGGCTGTTGTAATAATATGATTATGATAGCCTGTCTGGATTCTGAACATGCAGTGCTGTCAATTTACTGCTGTGACTCCGATCCGGTTTCTAGATGCCATTCATGTTTGTACAGAATAAGAAACCAATATCTAGTCATTTACTGTTCACAAATTTTTAAGAATGATAAAGTGGAAAATATTGATTCAGGTCAGAAATACCTGGATACTATTCTTTGACTACTTATTAACCTTGCCCCTAAAGGAAGTGCAGTGAATTAAGTCAGCTTTCCTTCACTGTAACAAAATACTGGTGGTAATTAATTTATAAGGACAAAAGGTTTATTTTGGTTCACAGGTTTAGAGGTTCCACTTCATAATCTAGTGGATCCACTGCTGTTAGGTCTCTGGTAGGGATGCAGTATTGCTATGATGAGGTGTGTGTGGTACAGCAAACCACTCCCCTTGTGACCAGAAAGGAAACAGGAAGCGGAAGGAGATGGGGCCCCACAATCCCCTTTGCAGACATAAACTCAATGACTTAAGGATTTCTAACTAGCCCTTACCTCCTTAGGGTACCACCATCTCCCAACAGTGTCTGTTACACAGTAGACCAAGCCTTTAATACATGGACTTTTTGAAGACACCCAATCGATAGCAGCCACAAAGTTGTGCTCATGGTGTTCATACAAAACCTCACCATCCATATTTCAAGAACCACATGCATAAGGTAATAAGAACTGCTGCTCATATTACAAAAATATGTTGTTGTCACATGTTTTCCTAAAGACTTGGAACCTATCTCATAATTAGCTACTTTGTAAACCCCCAGCTCTGAGTCCATGGAAGTGGTCAGTTGTGTCATGTTAAGGAAGGATATGCAGAAGGAAGAGATCATTTCTTTACAGAGCTGCTGAGAGAGAAGAATGAGACTAGATATAGGCAATGACTCTCATTCTCCTCTTTTTCCAGATGATTCTACTCAAATCTTGATACCTCCAATTCTTTTTTTTTTAAAGAGGGAAAATGAGAGAGAGAGAGAGAGAGAGAGAGAAAGAATAAATTTTATTTAGTTTTTAATGTGGCTTTCATTGCTCCGACCCTTTGTTGTGTATGTAATGCTGGGGTTCAAACTCGCATCCTCATGCATGCCAGTCAAGCACTGTAACTAGCGAGCCACCATTCCACCCCCTCCAATTCTTTTATAACCACTACTGGCCTGAAGTATTTAAGACTGGGAATCTGCCTACACCCTTAGTTCCTGTTAGCTGCCTTGCTTATCATTTAATCAAGCTGCTTCTGTACTCAGTCCATGTAAGAGGATGAGCTGGGTCAGACCTCTCTGTTCAGACCTGCTGTTCACCTACTCCAGTCCAGTCTAGGACAAGGACTTTGAGTTTTTAAACTTGGAAGGCGGGTGTTACTTGAAGCTTCTTTTGAACAATGATCACTCATATTCTGATCTTTTCTTGGATTCATATTCATTTACCAAATGACCAGCTCCTGCCTTGGGTAATAGACTAGTGTTTGACCCTGATCTGACCCAGCTGGTCCACTAGTGACAGACCAAGCCCTGTCAATTTCAGCTCTACTGTTCTCTATTTACTTCAGTTTATCTGGACCACCACCTACTTCATACAGTGCTTATTACCTTATGCATGTGGTTCTTGAAATATGGATGCTGAGGTTTTGCATGAACACCATTGGCTATAAAGGGCAAAGGTGCATCACTGTGTGAAGGCCCGACTTTTACCTAAAATGCAATTTCATTCCTGGTATTTAGGCTACGCAACAGAATTTAAGGAGATTCTCTTAAAGATGGATTGTGTAGATGTGGTCTGGGTATCCTGGGATGCGGAGAGGTTGTCCTCAGGTTTTGAGTGTAGTGGTGACAAGAATGTAGTAGTCTGATTGTCAGTGTTGACTATAAAGAAAGAAAAAATAGTTCATGTAAGGGAAAGATGTTTCAAGGGCAACAAGATGAAAAGTAGAGTATGCAGAATCCACATTCACCACATCCAGCACCTATAATAGTGCCTGACATACATACTGCTCAGTAAATATTTATTGAACCAGAGTCTGTAGTTTGTAAGCTGGCTTCAGTTGCCTAAGAAACCATGTGATATTGTTGAGGGGTACTTGGCTTTTCCAGGTATAAATATGTATTTAGTTTTAATTTTCCAATAACTGCTACCAATGGATATTGAGTTTTATATGGTTCTTAGGATTTAGTGTCACTTTAGAACTTGAGTCTCAACTGTAATTCTGAGCTCTCTTCTAATCCCCTTCCTCACCTCCTATGTAGCCCTAGCTAGATGATTTATGGTAAAATCTTATCATTTTCCCAATCCATAAATCAATTCTTGACTTTGGGCCCTTCCCACTCTGTTATAGAGTAGGATGAGGGGGAAACACTACCTTTTGGGGCTCCTTCTTTTGCTGAGTTCCATCTCTAGGCCTGACACCCGATGACAGGTTTGAGCTGTGTAGCTGATTTCTGAACCTAGCTCTTTTGTAGGGTTGGTGTGTTGTTTTGGGGGAAAGTGTTGTTGTGACCTTTTGCTTCACAGCTTCCATATGAGAGAACCATCTCAGGCCTGACCTCTTCCTTACCCTAGTCTAAACCTCCACCATGGCTGGTAGCTTTCAGAGGTAAAGTGAGGGAAATTCTTGCAAGATGATTCAGTCCTAGCCATTTTCTTTGATGTTCATATGATCTATGGTGAACTTACATAGCCCTAACATATCTAATAGTGGGAATACTAGCCTTTTCTGCCCTGTCCCACAGCTTTTCCATCTTGCTTCTGCCACTTTCTCCACACCTCTGCATGCCAAAACCAAAACAAAGCAGTAGATATGTGTCATTAGCTGGTTACTTTTGCAATTATTGGATATATTTTTCCATGTTGTTTTCCTTTAATTTATCAATTAGGAACTTTGTTGAAAGTTCCAGCCAGTCTTGAGAAATCAAAGCAAAAGAAGTGACAACATTGCAGGAACACAAGGTGCATCTCTAGGTGTCAGCTGTGAAATTAAAATAAAAATTTAAAAAACTTAATGGAAAGAAGGAACTCAGGGTCACAAAAGGAGGTCATGATGTCAGTCTTTCCTCACTGACATCATCTGCAGAACCAAACCTGAGAAGGTAAAGATTTTGTGGTAACCATGATTCTGACTATCTGGTGCTTCAACACTGTCTACAAGGCTGACTTCCCTGTTAATAGAACACAGGCTTCTTGAGGAGTGTCCTACTTCAAGAGCAACTCCACATGCCACTCTGTTGTTTTGATTCCTATGCTGGGTTGGAAGCTGCATCATTACATTATCTTAATTTTTTTCTCTTGTTCTTGAGTTACAGAAAGTCATGATGGTAAATTTTATCTGTCAATGTGACGGTGCCACAGGATGCCCAAATATTTAGTTAATAACTAAATATTAACTATGCCTGTGAGGGTACTTCTGGAAGAAATTAACATTTGAATCAGTAGTCTGAATAAGCCTCCTGTGTGCCTCCTCTAATTCATTAAAGGTCTGAAAGGAATCAAAGAGCAGAATAAAAGAGAACATTTTCATTCATTTCTTCATATTCATTCTCTCTCTCTCTCTCTCTCTCTCCTCTCTCTCTCTTTCTCAACTGAATCAGTTTTTTTTCCATCTTTGGAGTTTGAAAAACACCAGATTCAAATAAACTGCAGTACTTAGAACTCTGATATTACTGTCAGATCATACTAAGGAATAATTCTACTCTATTAACATTTGTGACTTTAAAAACCTTTTTGAGGTTTTTGAGCCTTTTATCTGTACAATGGGATAAGCATTTCAGAGGGTTATTGTTATGGTTTGGATATGAGGTGTTTGTTCTCTAAAAACTCCTGTTAATGCAAGAATGTTCATACGTAAAATGATTGGATTTTGAGAGCTGTTTACCTCATCAGTCCATCCTCCTTTCAGTGGATGATGGGATGGGAAGGGTAGGCTTAGTGGGGCAAGCTGGAGGAGGTGGATCACAGGGGGGCCCTGGAAAGGTTCATTTTCCCTGGGGCCCCTCCCCTTCTCTTTCTCTGCTTCTGGACTCCACCTACCATGAGCCCACTGCCTCCCACTGTTAGACCCTTCCTCCATGATATGCTGCCTCATCTGCTAGGACCCACAGTAATGGAATGGAGTCAGCTATCTATGAACTGAGCCCCAGATAAAATCTCCCTTCTCCATGTTGTTCTTATTAGGTATTTTGGTCACAGCAAGGACAAAGCTGACAAAAAACAATTACATAACAATTAAATGAGATAACAAAGTATTTCCCACAACACTTGGGATACAGAGAACATTTAATAAACACTACTATTATTATTATTCTTTGCTATACAAGGGCAAATACAACTTATACAATACCTAGTATGTTAGAATGTACACTTTTTATACTTCCTTTGAAACCTTAAATTTATATATTTTTCTGGAGGATAAGTTATCTAAACGCATCAAATACCTTTAAAAAAATCTTCAAAAACCTGCTGTACATGCAAAAACACATTGTAATAATTTACTCTAAGAAAATTATTGGGGCTGGAGTGGTGGATCAGTGGTTATGGCACTTGCCTGACTTGTGCGAGTATGTGGGTTCAAATCCCAGCACCACGGACACAATGAAGTATCTGAGCAATGAAAGCCGCATGAAAATTAAAAAAAATTGATTCTCTCTCTCTCTTTCTTTCACTCTCTCTTTAAAAAAAAAAAAGAAAATTATTGAACCTGTACAAAGATGCCAATTCAAAGATATCCCTTGTATCATTGTTTGAACATAGAATAAAGTCTGGAAGTGACCAAAATGTTTAGAATAAGTCTTAGAATGAGTAAATAAATTGATAACACAGATAGCTATATATTTTTCTTGTGAAAAATTGTATAATACATAAAATGACATAAAATATACATGTCATACATATATAATGAACCTATATTTCTAATAGTTCCAAAACAAACTAAGCAAAAACCAAAGTTGAAAAGAAAAATAGATAAGTTAACAATTATAAAGATTTTAATTGTTAGAAAAAGTGGACATAAAGTCTGAAAATTTACAGAATATTTAAAAACTCCATAAGCCACCTAGATTAACCAGTATCTATAGAAACACCCAGAAAACAACAGATGCATATTCTTTTCAAGTTACACATGGAACATTCACCAGCAAAGGACATATGTGACAATAAAAGACACCAGAACATTTAAAGGGCTGAAATTATATTCTCTAACAATAGCAGAATTTAATTAGAAGTCAATGATATAAATAAATCTGTGAGAGTCCCACATATTCCTACATTTTAAAATGATTCATGGGGCAAAGAAGAAATAAGAAAATATACTGAACTGACTGAAAATAAAACAATAAACCAAAATCTGTGGGATGGAACTGAAGCAGTGACTATGGGGAAATTTAGAACTTTAAATGCCTATACTAGACCTCCCACCCCCCCAAAAAAGCTGATGAAACTATTAAGTGAATTTAACAAGGTCACAGGGTACAAAGTTGGTAAGTCTATATTTGTACTTAACTAAGTCTATATCAAATAAAATACATTTTAAGTATTACAAGAGAAACAAAACATCTTTAAATGATAAAGCAGTCAATTTAGCAATAGGGTACAACAATCAGACATATATGGCTACCTAATATGAGAGCACCTAAATACATAAATCAAATATAATGGATGGAAAGGGAGAACTAGACAGTATCAGAATTTTAACAGGGACTTCATTATCTTATTTTCAACAATAGTAAGGTCATCCAGATAGAAAAATCAATATGGAAATGGTGGACTTGAGCAGCATTCTGGAGCTGTGGCTCAGTGGTTACGGTGCTTGCCTAGCATGCACAAGTACACGTGTTCAAATCTCAGCACCCACTTACACAACTAAGTGTCAGAGCAACAAGAGCCATGTGAAAAACTCAATTAAAAAATTGATTCTCTCTGTTTGTCTCTCTCTCTTAAAAAAAAATACAGACCTAACACATTTAGAATATTCCATCCAGCAAGAACAGAATACATATTTTTTTTTTCAGGTACACACAAGATGCTATCTAGGATAGATCATATATTAAGCCATAAAAGAAGTCTGAACAACTTTAAGAATACTGGAATCATGTCTACTTCCTTTTCTGGCCAGAGATCAATAACAGGAAGAATCTTGGAAAATTCACAAATATATGGAAATTAAATAAAATATTTTTGAACAGTGAATCAAATATGAAATTTAAGGGGAAATTTAAAAATTATGCGACAAATGAAAAGAAATACACAAAACATAAAAGGTATGTGATACGGCAAAAATGTTCAGAGATGGAAGTTGATGGCAATATGTATCAACATATAAGAAAAAGAGGAAAACAATGTTAAATAAGCAAAACAAATATTACAGCTTAAGGAATTAGAAAAAGAATAAACTAAGCTCCAAGCTAGTAAAAGGAAGGAAACAACAAAGATCAGAGCGGAAATAAATGAAATAGAAACTAGAAAAATAATATAACATTCAGTGAAACTAAGGTCTGTATTTTTTCAGATTATCAAATGTACAAGTCTTTAAATGGATAAAGAAAAAACAAAGAAGACTCAAAATCAGAAATGGAAAACCTCAGGTCTGGGCTAGCAGGCACACCCAGAACACTGACACTCAAGACCCCTGACTGACCCGACTTGCCCAGCCACTGGGGGCCCACGGGCCCCAGGCATCTGGTCTAGGACTGGCAAAGTGGGCCCAGGACACTGGCCCACAGTTGACCATGATACCATGTGTGAGACTCCAGGTCTCTGGTCCTGCCGGGCAGGAGCACCTAGGACACCCATCCCTGAGGATTGCCATCAGGAGCTGACCCACCCAGCCGCCTTACACAGGTGCCCAGTCCTCTGGTCCAGGGCCAATAGGTGCACCTACGACACACTCCTGAGGACCCTTGCCCACAGCCACCCAGCTACAGCCCATACCCACAAGATCCAGATATACGTAGCCTATACCCACTGCTAAGGATCCCAAGTCCCATTCAGTCCTGTCCAGAGACCACAGAACCAAGTGACACACCCCTGCTGCTGTGCTTCTACAACTTGGCAGGCTGCCCTGTACCCCCAACAGATTCTAGATTGATGCCCTGTAGCCTAGATCTAAAAGGTGCAGCAAAACGAGGTTCCAGGCAGAAGCAGCTTTCTGGAAGAAGGTGGTCATCAAACAGGTGGTGTCTATCTGCACCCTTTGACGTGCAAGGAAGAAGCACCTGGAAACCTGCTTCCTTCCCCACAGGGAAACTCAATTCAAAGTTTCAGAAAAAGAGTATAAAAAATGAGGAATCAAAATACAAAAGGTTCACCTCAAGCCCGGAACTCCCTAACCAAGGAATACACAGACAGGGAGCAGAATGAAAACCTAGAAAAAATTATCAACAATCTGATTAATAAAAGGAACAATGAACTAAAAGAAGATTTAACAAAGGAACTAAGTGAGAAAACTCAAGAGATGAAAAGCTCTGTTATCAAAGAAATAGACAAACTGAAAAAGGAAATAATGGAGCTAAAATCTTCAGGCAATCACATCAGAAGAATGATGGAAGAATTTAACAACAGACTAACCTCTATAGAAACCAGAACCTCAGCTCTAGAAAAAAGAACTTCTGACAATGAAGATAGGCTGAGTGCACAGATGACCAAAAAAAAAAAAAAAAAAAAAAACCTCACAGAACACAACCAGAATGGTCAAAATGTCTGGAATAAAAGCAGAAGAAACAATATAAGAGTAATTGGGATACAGAAAGGAATCAAAACACAGAAGAATGGCATAAAGAACATTCTCAATGAAATAGTTGAAGAAAAATTTTCCCATATCAGAATACAGTCAAAGGCTCATTGAAGAAGTGAACATGACACCCAATAGGCTTAATCAAAGAAGATCACTGAGACACATCATATTCAAAAAGTATAAAAGGGGAATCAAGGAAAGAATATTAAAATCTGCAAGAGAGAAATGCCAAATCACATTTAGAAGCAAAAAAACAAGGATCACCTCTGAATTTCCAGTTCAGACTCTAGAAGCAAGAAGATCCTAGAAGGAGACCTTCCTATGGCTGAATGACCACAACCTGCAGCCAAGAATACTATACCCAACAAAACTCAGCCTCAAGTTCAATGGAGAAATAAGAACATTTCATGATAAGATCAAACTTGCAGCATTCATGAACAGAAAACCAGCATTACAAAGAATCCTCAAACAGCAAGTGTGGTGACTCAGCAGTTACAGTGCTTGCCTCACATGAGTAAGGACACAGGTTTGTACCCTAGAACCATACACAAAATAAAGTGTTGGAGCAACGAAAGCTAAATGAAAAACTAAATAAAATTGATTCTCTTTCTTCCTCACTGTATCTTTCTCTTTAAAAAAATTCCTCAAAGATAAATTCCAGATAAAAGAATATGGAAAGACTCCTCAAAACTCACAAGCAGAGGAAATTCAATAAAAGTACACACTATCAAAAGACAACCAAGAAAGCACAGAACTCACTAATAAAACACTATGACTATGAACCACAAGCACATAACTATCCTAATATTGAATGTGAATAGTCTCAACACACCAACCAAAAGACAGATTAGCAGACTAGATCAAAAAACAAAATCCAACAATATACTGCTTACAGGAGACCTACTTAAAGACAATGACAACAACAGAATGAGGGTGACTAGATGGAAAAAACACCTATCAGGCATATAATCCAAGAAAGTAAGCTGGCGTTGCAATATTTACATAAGACAAAGTAGATTTCAAACATAATCAGAAGAGATAAAGAAAGTCACTCCATCTTAGTTAAGAGAATAATACAATAGGAAGACATAATCATGGTAAATATATACTCTCCAAATACTACCCCAACTATGTGGAAAAATTAGTCCATGACATAAAACCACTTGTGGACCTAAACACAATAATACTGGGAGACTTTAATACTCCTCCATCACCAATAGACAGATTGTCAAAGCAAAAAAAAAAAAAAAAAAAAAAAAAAAAAAAAAAAAAAAAAAAAAAAAGAGAGAGAGAGAGAAAGCTATTCAGTCTAAACAATAACTCTATAAATTAAATGGACTTAACACAGCTATGGAATATTCCATCCCAAATTAGCTAAGTACACCTTCTTCTCAGAAGTACAAGGATCCTTCTCCAAAATAGATTATATTTTAATTTGCAAAGGAAATCTCAGCAAACATAAAAAAGTAGATATCATTCCATGTATCCTATCAGACCATGATGCTATGACCCTAGCAATTAACAGCAATAATCAGAACAGAAAATATACATATACATGGAGATTGAATAATATCCTATGAAATGAAGAATAGATCTAACAAGACATGAAAGCCGAAATCAAGAAATTCTTGGAAGTGAATGAGAGTGAAGACGCAACATATTGAAACCTTTGGAACAACATGAAATCATTTTTAAGGGGAAAATCTATAGCACTGAGTGCCTACATTAAAAACCAGCAGAGACATTGAACAAATAACCTTATGCTCTACCTCAAATCCCTACAAAAGGAAGAAAAATCTAAGCCTGAAGACAGGAGAAGACAGGAAATAATCAAGATCACAGCTGAAATCAATGAAATTGTTAACAAAAAACACTAAAAAGAATTGATGAATCAAAGAGCTGGTTTTTCAAATAAATAAACTTAACAAACCCTAGCTAATCTCACTAAAAGAAGGAAAAAATTGAGGCAATCAACAAACCACCAATGAAATGGGAGTGACCACCCCTGACCTCATGGAAATCAAACAGATTATCAGAACATATTTTGAAAAACTATTCTCCAAATTAGATAATCTGGAAGACATGGGCAAATTTCCAGAAACATACAACATCCCCAAATTGATGCAAGATGATATTGAAATCCTAAACAGCCCAATAACAGGCACTGAAATCCATATAGCAATTAAAACCATTCCAAAGAAGAAAAGCCCAGGACCTGATGGATTCCCTGCCGAATTTTACCACCCCTTTGAGGAGGAGCTAACATCTCTCCTTATTAAGCTATTCCAAGAAATTAAAAAGAAAGAAACTCTCCCAAACAATTTTATGAGGCAAACATAACTCTGATACCAAAACCCAAAAAAGACACATCAAAAAAAGAAAAAAACTACAATTAATTATCCTTGATGAACATTGACACAAAAATCCTTAATAAAGTTCTAGCAAACTGCATTCAGAAACACATCAAAAAGATAATTCATCACAATCAAATAGGCTTCATTCCAGGGATGCAAGGCTGGTTTAACATACACAAATCAATAAATGTGATTCATCACTTATACAGAATTAAGGACAAAAACCATATGATCATCTCAATTGATATAGAAAAGGCCTTTGATAAAATCCAGCACCCGTTTATGCTCAAAACTCTAGAGAAGATATGGATCAAAGGAATTTATCTCAACTTTCCTCAGCTAGTATAATACTAAATGGAGAAAAGCCAAACGCATTTCCACTAAACTCAGGAATAAGACAAAGCTGTCTGCTCTCGTAATATTCAATACAGTCCTTGAGACTTTAACTGGAGCAATCAGGCAAGAGACAGAAATCAAAGGGATTAGAATAGGAAGAGAGGTATCAAACTATCCCTTTTTGCTGATGACATGATCCTACACCTGGTACATCCAAAAAACTCAATAAGAAAATAGCTTGAGCTTATACACTGATAAAGCAAAATAGCAGCCTACATGATCAACAGCCATAAATTAATAGCTTTCTGATACGCTAACAATAATAGGGCATAAGAAGAAATCAAGAAATCTGTCCCATTCACAACATCCTAAAAAAGAATAAAAATACTTGGGAGTTAATCTACCAAGGGAATTAGAAGATCTCTACAATGAAAATTATCAAACATCAAAGACAGAAATTGAAGAAGACCTGAGAAGATGGAAAGATGTTCTATATTCTTGATTAGGCAGAATTAATATAATTAAAATGGCCATTGTGCCAAAATCACTATATAGATTTAACACAATCAAGATACCAATGACATTCTTTACAGATATAGAAACAGCAATTCTCAAATTCATTTTGAACAACAAAAAACCCAGAATAGCCAAAACATTACTAAGGAAGAAAGACACAAAAGGTGGTCTTGCAATACGAGATCTAAAATTATACTATAGAGCTGTTGTAACAAAAGCAGAATGGTACTGGTATCAAAATAGACATGGAGACCAATGGAACAGACTAGAAGACTGTGAGACAAACCACAGATCTTGAAACATCTGATATTTGAAAAGGGGCATCAAAAAATAGCATGGAGGAATGACACCCATTCAACAAATAGTGCTGTACAGGCATTTGCAGGAATTTGAAATTAGATCCTTATCTCTCGCCTTGCACAAAAATCAAATTAAAATGGATCAAGAAAGTAGGAATTAAAACTGCTAGAAGAAAAATTAGGAGCAACACTCTAGCAAATGGGAGTTGTCAAAGACTTCCTCAACAAGACTCCCAAAGTGAAATAATTAAAGTCAAAATTTCATGAGTGGGATACCATTAAACTAAAAAACTTTTGCTTGGCCAAGGAACTGTCAAAGCTGTAAAGAGACAACCTACAGAATGGGAGATAATCATGGCCTATGATTTCTCCGACAGGAGACTAATATCAAAAATGTACAAAGAACTCAAAATCTTAATACCAAAAACACAAACAATCCAATCAATTAAGGGGCCAGAGAGCTAAACAGAAACCTCTCAACAGAGGAAATTGAATAAGCCAATGAATACATGAGAAAGTGTTCTAAAACACTACTAATTAGAGAAACGCAAATCAAAACTACATGAAGATTTCACCTCACTCCACTCAGACTGGCAAAGATAAATAATACAAACAATAACAAATGCCTTAGGGGTTGTTGGGAGATAGGAACACTAGCACACTGCTGGTGGAATTGTAGACTGGTACAGCTGCTCTGGAAAGCAGTGTGGATATTCCTCAAAAGAATTAGGGTTGGATCCACCATATGACCTAGCTAGCCCTCTTGTGGGTATTTTCCCAGAGGAGACAGAATCAGCACATTAAAGTGACGCAGAAAAGTCAATGCTCACAGCAACTCAATTTATAATAGTTAAATTAAGGAATCAACCCAGATGCCTCTCCCAGATGAATGGATCCAAAAGCTCTGGTATAGATATACACAATAGAGTTCTAGTCAACTATTAGAAATAACGATATTGTGGTCTTTGTAAGTAAATAGTTGGTAGTGGAAGAAAGCATGCTGAGAGAAGTTAGCTAAACCTGGAGAGTCAAGGGTCAAATGTTTTCCCTCATTTGTGGAGGTTAGAGCAAAACACAGTCTTCAGTGAAAGGTATTCAAACTTATATATTTGATCCAGCAAAGGTGTAGCAACACATAATCTAGGGGAACCATAGTCCTATAGGGGGAGAATAAGGGAAGTTATGGAGGGATCTAGGGAGACAATTAACAACGTAAGCATATTCTTTACTCTGTCTCCCACCCCCAGCAGTCAAATAATACTTATGCAAGCATTTAATTCTGGAAAATTCACAATCTTGTGTGTGTATGTGTGTGTGTGTGTGTATGTGTGTAGATATATACAAAAATATGTACACATATATACACACACACATATATATACATATATATATAAAACTTGTAGGGGCATAATATGGAAGAATCAAGAGACTGGAGCATGGGCAATGTTGGGGTAACCATGATTTAGAATCAAATGCATATCATATTTTGCTTTTTACACGCATTTATGAATGTACAATAACTCAGCTCCTTACTAAAATCAAATCAGAAAAGATGGGGAGACATTACAGGTGCTACCACAGAAATACAAAGGACTATAAGAGACTATGAACAACCTTATGCAAAAATTGAATAACCTATAAAAAAGAATAAGTTTATGAACACATATCTACCAAGACTGAGCTATAAAGAAATAGAAAATTTAAACAGATAGATAAGGAATAAGGAGATTGAATCAGCATCAGAAGCTTCCCAACAACAACAAAAAAGCCTAGAACCAGATGGTTTCATCAGTGAATTGCACCAAACACTTAAGGAAGAATTAACACCAGTCCTTCCCAAACTCTTTCAAAAATTTTAAGAGGAAGGAACACTGCCAAAATCATTTTACAAGGTCAGTATTACCCTGATACAAAAACCTGGCAAGACCACAGGAAAGAAAATTACAGGCCAATATTCCTGATGAACACAGATGCAAAATACTCAACAAAATGCTTGCATACTGATTTCAATTGCCCATTAAAAGGATGATATACAATGATCAAGGGGGGTTCAAAATATGCATATCAGCAAATGTGATACACCATATTAACAAAATGAATACTAAAAAGCATGATTATTTTGATAGATGCAGGGAAAAGATGATAAGATTTATCATCATTTCACCATAAATTTCTATAAATAAATTAGATATAAAAGAAATGGATCTCAACTTACTAAAGACCATATAAGACAAGCCCACAGTTAACATCCTGTTCAACAGTGAAAAGCTTTCATCTAAGACCAGGAACAAGATAAAAATGCCCACACTAACCACTTCTATTCAACAGAGCATGGGAAATCCTAGCCAGAACAATTTCTCAAGAGGGGAAAAAGAAAACGGATCCAAACTGGAAAGGAAGAAATAAATTCATTTCTATTTGCAGATGATATGGTCTTACATACAGACAAACCTAAATATTTCACTACAAAATTACTGAACTAACAACCAAATTCAGTAAAGTTTTAGGATAAAAAATCATGATACATAAATTA
Organism: Aplodontia rufa; assembly: GCA_004027875.1. NCBI lineage: Eukaryota > Metazoa > Chordata > Mammalia > Rodentia > Aplodontiidae > Aplodontia > Aplodontia rufa. Next base: position 42,599 of record PVKS010005931.1, read on the forward strand.
TGGTGTTTCTATATGACAATAAAATATGATCCTAAATAAAGGTCAAGAAAATAATCCTGTTGTAATAGCATCAAAAAAGTAAAATACTTAAGAATAAATTTAACTAAGGAGGTAAAGACCTGTACAAGGAAAACAATAAATACATATTAACAAAATTAAAGCAGACATAAATAAATGGGAAGATACTCTACATTCACATATTCAAAGAATTGATGCTTGTGAAAATAACCTTAATACCCAAAGCAATCTTGAGATTAAATGTACTCCCTATCAGAATTTCAGTGCAAAAACAAAAAATGAAAACACAGAGCCCCAAGAGACCTGATTTTAAAGTGGGCAAAGACCTCTGTAGATGTTTCTCAAAAGAAGGCATACAAATCAGTATGTATTTTGGCCCCAGTGAATGGAACATTCTCTCTCTTCTTGCAGGTGCCACGACCTGAGCTACTTTACTCTGGCAAACCCTTCTGCCATGATGCTCTGCCTCACCTCCAGTCCAGAGCAATAGAGTTGGCCCTCTTTGCACTGAGACCTCTGAAACCATGAGCCTGAAATAAACTTCCTCCTTTAAAACTGTTCTTTAAAAATGAACTTCAACCCTCACACCATAATAAATACTGACTTAAAATAGGTCACAGACCCAAACCAGTACAAGATCACATATGCAATATTTGTCTTTATATGCCTTGATTGTTTTGCTGTGGAATAATATTCTCCAGGCTTATCCATGCTGTCCAAGACAGGGTGTCTTTTTTTTAATGACTAAAACCATAAAAATTCTAGAAAAAGTCCCCCCCAAAACAGAAGAAAAATCTTAGAGACTGACCTAGAGTTAGGGGAAGATTTCTTATGACAAGTAAGTAAATGAACCAGAAAAGAAAAAAATATTATATATTGTGTCCAAGACTTTGTTGATCTAGAATATTAAAAATATGATTGGGGGCTGGGGTTGTAGTTCAGTGATAGAGCATATGCCTAGCATGTGCAAGGGCCTAGGATTTATCCTCAGCATCAAAAAAAAAAAAGTGCAAGTAACACACTGATTGCAAACATTTGCTAAACATATATCTGGCAAAGAACTATTTTCCAAAATATAGGATGAAATTTTAAAACTTAATAAAAAGGCAAACACATAATAAAAAGGGAAACTAGATCTGAAAAAATAAAAAACAGCCCACTAAAGAAATGTACAAATGGCAAATAAACACCCATGGAATAACTGAAAGAGAAAGCCTTGGTTAACATGTAGAGAAGAAAATGCAGCTCTCCTACATTGTTGATGGATATGCAAAATGGTGCATCCTTTTTGGGGAATAGTTTGACGATTCCATATAAAGTTAACATGAACCTATCATAAGGCACAAAAATCTTGCTCCTAAGTATTTATCTAAGAGAAAGGAAAACAAACCTATATAAAGATATGCACACAAGAGTTTGTCATAGCTATATTGATAATAGACTCAACCAGAAATATCCCCAAATGTTTATGACTCATTAATGGATTAATAAATTTTAGCACTTCCACACAATGGAATACTACTCAGCAATAAAAAGGGACTACTAATGCATGTAAGAACATAGATGACCTGTGAAACAAGTTAGACATAAATTCTGAAAATTATATACTATCTGATTTCTTTAACAGAAAAACACTCCAGAAAAGGCAAATCTATAGAGACAAAAAACAGATCAACAGTTGCCTGGTTCTGGATTAGGGTCAAAGGTAGGGATGACTGCCAAGTGGAACAAGAATTTTTTTTTTGTGGTGATGAAATTATTCTGAAGCTTAATTGTGGTTGCTGGTAGTTAAATGACTACACACATAGACCCCAGCTCATAGACTGTACACTTAAAATGAAATGATTTTAATGTATATAAATTATACATCACTAAAGCTTTACAATAAATGGATGTGAGAGTATGCATCAGTACCATGAGGAACAGTGTTTTATAAATAGCTATAAAATTATGTGCACAATACATAGAATAAGTGAAAAAGATCTCTCTCACCCACCTTTATTTCCTTTTAACTTCATTGTTTGAGGCACTGACTAAGAGGTCTTTTAAAATTAGGTCTTACTCTGTCTCTAAATACTCCCAACTGTACAATGTGGTTCCTTCTTATAAAATACCAAATACAAACTCTGCCCAGATGGACAAAAGATGTATTGTCTTCAAACCACTGGCTTGGCTCTCTTGTACTTAACTTCAGATATCCAAGCTTAAAAGCAACCAGATGAAGGTTTATGGAATTTTGTAAAGAGAGAGGAAAAGAGAAGACAGCGATGAAGAAGGAATAATGAAAACAACTTTTGCTCATGGGAGGAAATTTTCTGTGCCAACTTTCAGTTCAGAATGATCTTTTATTGGCCAAATTCCAAAATCCTCAAAATACAGGCTTATAATGGAAGTGCTGACACAATCTGAAACGTAGCACCACCTTACGCAGGATGATACAATAAATGGTGGGTAAATTTCTTCACTGTCTTTCATGAGAGGCTCCTTCCTTTTCAAGAATTCACTTCATTTTAGTTTGTGTTGTTATTGCAATATTGTGTTAAAACGGCTGAAAATCACCTCTTTTCCACACTGTTTTTTATGTACTTATTATGTAGTAAAAATGAGCCTTGTTGCTGAAATTTTTCAGACCTGTTTCTCTCTACATTGATAGAATAATTTTTTCTTGCATGAAGAACAGACGTTCTTTTTATTTTACCTACTTCTGCTGTATATGAATAACTCAGACATTACAGAATTCTTTCTAAACTAACTAGCTCTTTCCATGAAGATATAATCAATTTCTATAATTGAAAAGGATCTAGATGAAAAACTTACTTGGGGGGAAGAAATATTAGCTTAGTCTCCATATGTGTGCTTTTGGACTCTATATTTCACGCTTTATTAAGAATTGGACAACTTGAAGATGCTGTATTATTACTGTATGCTAATCAGAAGCGGAATGTGTAAGAGGAAAGAGCATTAGTATTATGAATACTTTGATAAATTCCTCAAATAAACCATGTTTAGAGATAAGAATAATGATTCATCCTTTCTCTTCTACAGCTTCATCTTGGATACACCCTTCAAATTATCTAAACCTAAATATTAAATGGGCCTTTCAAATTACAATTTGTACATATGCACACAAAGAAGCATGACTTACAGTTTTTTCAGGAACCATACCTGAGAATTTTCTGAATTTAGTGCATGTTAAATCTCTAAGGGTCTTTCTGCTCAGTTGACTATGATTAAGATCTGCTTGGATAAATGTAGACATTTGATACTCAACAGTGGAGGACTGGTCATTCAGAATTAGGTAACAGGATGTGGAGCCCTCACATTCCATTTTGTCCACTGAAATCTAGGTCACATCTAGGATGGGGTTTACCGCATGGTTGGCATTGTGAATGGAATGAGTTTGGTTCCAACTTTCAGGTGGGATCAACATTTGAAACTTGCCACCCTAATGTTACCCCATTTGACACTTTCACCAGCAGAATAAGAATGATGCCAATAACTAAATTAGTTGGAAATATATTCTCAAATTTAGAGGATAACTGCAACGGGGGGGACTACATTGCAAAAATTACTGGAGACGCCCACAATGCTCCTGAACAATAGTCCCCTTTTCTGATTACAAGTAAAAGTCTTAATTTTTATAAATGAAAGACTCAGAAATTGCTATATCCTAGAATACTACAAAAAGTGTTGTACTACGGATGTCAAAATTACAGTGAGGTATAAACATAACCTGTACCTTCCCACTCTCTGCACTCATCTTCCTATGGACAAAAAGATAAGTGTATGTATTTCTAATATCCTAATACCATATAGTTTTATAATTTTATTTCTCTCTCCATTTCTTTTTCAACTTAGAGAAATGATGAATTTACTCACTAGAATACTAATAATAAAGTAAGAGCTCTCACTAGGCAGCAGATGAGGCAGAGCAAAGATTGGTATAGATTTTAATTGGTATAAGTTAAACAAATGAAGTTACCTCTTCAGTGGTAAGTGAAAGCTTCATGGAGGAGAGTTGAGTTGAGTGGGAAAACGGGTAGAAGAGGACAGAGAGAGTGAAGAAAGATGAGCATCTAGAATGAGCTTAATGGTACTTAAAGAACCCATTTCCTGTGATGGGGGAATGGGGAATGGGTCAGCAGTCAGGGACGCTTCTTTGCCTACAAAACCTGTAATTAAAGCGTGACACTCAAAGTCTGCCTTCACTGCTTGAATTCTGAACTTTTAGGATAAAGAGGAGGAACAAATATCACAGATAACAATGACCTTTGTTTTCATGACATTTTTAACAAATACCTCCTGTATTTGTTAAAGTGATGCTGGCTGCTAAAACAGATAAATCCCAAAATGCCACTGGTTCAACACAGTCAACATTTATTTCTTACTCATGATATAGACTACAGTGGTGCTCCCAATTTGGTGGCCTTCCACCCTCCCCACTCAACATGGTCATTCTGAGACTCCAGCTCCTTTCCTGTGGTCCAACTACCTCCTTAACCCTTATGGTCCTTTTCATTCACAGCAACAGGGAAAGATGTGACAAAGCAGCATCTGCCTCTTCATTGCTTTTCCCCATGACTCAGATTGGTTCTAGGCAAAGGAACTATGAGCGGAAGCAGTCTGTTTCCCAGTTAGGTACAAAGAAGCCAGAAAATGTGGTGCCTGACTGGGAAGCTACCTCCCCGTTACAACTCATTAGCATTTCTATCACTTAAGTGGTCAGCCATCTGACCTTTCTACCACTCTACAAATGCACATGTTTTAGATCCTTATATCTAAAATTTTTGGATAAAAGATCCAATAAGGCAATAGGTTGAACAGATTCTGATAGAATGTTAATGAGACTTTAAAAGGAGTCATTCATTCTTAGATTAATACTCGTAGTTCTTAGTGGCATTCATTCTAGATATCAACTTGTAAAGATTTTATGAGAGATTCAGCTTCTCATCTTCTGGTTCTGAGGAAAGATACTAAGACATTGTTAATATGGATTTTAATATCCCAGCTGAATTGTTTCATTTAGAAAGCTGCTATGATTTGAAATCTTGTGCCCTGCCTCCAAATTCATTTGTTAAAACCATAACTGCCAAGATGATATAATTAAAACATGAGACCTTTTGGCAGGTGATTAAATCATGAGGGCTAAGCTGTTATGAATGGAAGTTTCCCCTCATCAAAGAGATACTGGAGACCTGGTTAGCCTCCTCTACGTGCGAGGACACAGTTGTGCATCAGGAAGTGGACCCTCTCCAAATACTGAATCTGCCAGCACCTTCATCTTGGACTTTCTAGTCTCCAGAACTGTAAGAAATTTTTCTGCCATCTAAAAACAACCTAGTCTATGGTATTTTGTAATGGCAGCACAAAATGGTCAAAAACCAAATCCACGTGGCCTCTTGTGGGAAGGAATCTGGTATACATGACACCAGATCATAAACCTCCCCAAAGTTGCTGCTCCAAAGTCCTGGTCCCTGAGATTTCACTGTACAGAACAGCATGTACATACGAAATCAGCATAAATCTAAACAAGAAATTGGGATGCACAAATTTAAAAAAAAAAAAAAAGAAGAGGAAACGAACTCTCTCCAGAGTTTCCTATTCTGGTTTGTGGTAGTTCTAGCATTTGTTTCAAGTTCTGGGAAAGGTTTAGTGTTTGGCTTTGAATATCACCCAAACAAAACTGCAAGGGGCTTACCCATACTCTTTTCCATGGAAATGGTCCTTTCTGGTTCACCACGGTTTCAAGTAGACCAGTTATAAAATGAAAGGAGACATTTTTTAAAAACCAGCTAGTGACCAAGATGATTACGCTCTAATTGTTCCTGTGTTTTGCATGAAAACCTTTGCCAAATTTGTCAACAGAGAGACCACACTTATCTGTTTTGAGGAAACCATTATATATCCTTCCTTTGGTATTTTTTACTGGTATTCAATTGTCAGGTATTTTTATTTGATGTTTTATGTATTTTCAAAGAATTCCAAGTTTCAAGTTAATTCATAGGATCTATACAGAAGGTCTTAAGAAATCCATGACAAGGGACTCTTCCGTATTATTCCTTCATTTGGTTCATATTTCTTGAGCATTTATGGCATACAGACTGTATACTAAGGACTGTGAGTGATATAAAATGAATTGTATCGTCCTTCCTTTAAGGATTTTACAGTACAGCTAGAAAGAGATGATATCAATATAAAATCAAAGAAACTCACTTTTGAAGGTGATTGGTACATAATTTTACATCTTGTGAAATAAATGAATCTAAGAAAGCACCCAAATTTTTTTTCCTTTAGAGAGAGAGACATGGGAGAGAGAGGGAGAGAGAGGGAAAACCAGTTTTTTATTTAGTTTTTCACGTGGCTTTCATTACTCCTACACTTTGTTGTGTATGGGGTGCTGGGGTTTAAACCCAAGTCCTCACGCATGCCAGGCAAGCACCATACGACTGAGCCATCACTCCAGCCCCTAAACCAATGTTTTAATAGCAAATGAACCATCCTGTGCAATTAAGCAAGAACCCATTTCAACTTTCCTTCTTTGAATCTTTGAAAATACACATGGAGAATGAGCCAGGCTGTCAGCGGCAAAGGTATTTGATGATTTAGAGAGGATTATGCTGTCTTCCTCTCTCTTTTTCTGGCCAACCCACACTCCTGGAAGAAAGGACAAACATATTCCCCAGAGCCTGCAGAAGAGAACAGAGGCATTGTCTGTCCAGGGAGGATAGGAATGCTTCACATGTGCATCATAGTTTTCTTGTCAAGTTCCTTCCTTTCTTCTTGCCCTAATATTTTCAAATGACTAATATCTTATCAAGCGAAAGAAAAGAGGAATTCTGAAATGTCATTGTGTACATTTTTGTGGAGCTACTACGATTTTGAAATTTAAAACTGATTTACTTAATCAAAATGGAAGACTAAAGAAGGGCAGGTAAAAGTCAGTTATCTGGGGACTAATACACAGCAAAAAAGGGCTATTTTGCTCACATTATATTATTGTAATCAACGCAAGTACCAAGGTTGCAATCTCAAACTATTTTGAATATAGATGACAGGAAACAAACCAAAATAGAGATCTCTAAATAAAGTCTCCAAAGACATCTAGTAAATTGTATTTTAATTGTCAAGCATAATATTCATGGTCCAAAGCCTATGCTAAAAGGCAGATGATTAAATGTAGCTAGTTATACTGATAGAAGTTTTCCACCATCCTATTTTTAATAAATTACATATATACATCTATATACCTAGATGTTTATACATGTGTGTGTATATATATACATATATGTATATATATACACACACATGTATATTTTCTAATGAATTTTAGTTTTCAGCACAATATGTACATTTAAAAAATTGCACATTTATTTTGTAAAACACAACTTGCAAATTGCTATATCTAAAGTTTAAAAGATAAAATTAATTCCACAATATACTTTGAGAGAGATGAGTAAAATTATGAGAAATTCGAATTCAGGGTAAGATTTCTAAGAAATCTTTCAAAAAGAAATACATATATCAAAGATTCTGTAAGACAATATCTTGGCTTCTGAGCTCAGTGTCTTGCTTTTCTACAGTAAGATTTTTTTTTTTAAAAAGCAGCAAGGGGCAAATAGTCTTTTAGCAGTCTGAGAATAATGGAAGTGTTTAATATTCATAATTTAATTTCCCACTAGTTTTCTAAATTGAAAGAAAAAATTTAAAACATATTTATAAAACTGATTTAGGAACTGAGTTCTTTACATCTATAGTATTTATAGATTGAATTTTGTCTATTCCTTCTCTGCTTTCATAGTGTCTGCCTCTTAACCCAGAAGAAACTCAAATGGAACTGAATACAATGACAAGTTCATTTCTGTAAGCCATGCACTGAAGCATGGTAATGCACAAATTTTACATTTCCTGCCATTTGTTCTCTCTACTGGTGGCAAGAAAAAAATGTGTTTCTGATAAATTTCTGAGTATGAAGTAATCTGAATTCAATTTGGACACTCACAAAACTCAGGTCTTGTGTCTACCAGCTCTCTCACCTGTAAGAACTATAAAAGATAAAAGCTCGAAATGTCACCCTTTAAATACCATCTGGAACTGAGCTGGGCTGATGCCTATAGTATGAGGTAAGAAATCACTGCATGACAGACTATATTGCGTCTGAAAACAGTCCCCAAATGACACTGCACCTAACTTGGTTTTGGGGAGTCCAGACATCTATTCAAAATAGCTCTAATTCACTTCTGAGAAGAATACCATAAAGTGAGGTGTGGAAGGTCCCACAAGGTAGACCTGCTCAGCCACCAAAGCACACAGGTCAGTTCAAATGTAACAGCCTGATGCCCTGGCCTGCAGTCTCCCTGCAGCTGAGCAAGCTAATCCCTGCGTGCATGTTGTTGGCAGGTGAGGAGGTGAAGAGATTAAAACAATCCAAGGGCAATGGTGACAACCCAGGAGCAGTTATCGCAAAGAGCCTGGGCTTGACCTGTGATGGTAATTTGGCAATCTGAAACCTAACCAGCTATACTTCAAGTGTCTAGAGAAAGATTTTAAGGGGTAGAAGCACCACTGATATGAGAAGCAGAAGTGGAAAAATTCCAGAGAGTCCGAAGGTAGTCATGCTTAGTCAGTTGTGGCCAATGGGGTACTCACTGTGGCCCCTAAAGTGAGAGCAGCAGCATGGTGAAGCAGATGAACGCAGGTCAAGTGACCTGAGGGCGACTTCTTAGAGACACTTGGATTCCTATTGTTTTCACTCCTTAGTTTTCCATTTTGTGAAAACTAAACAAGCAAAAACAAACTGCTAACTCTGGTTTCAGCTTTCCAAGAACCCATCCATAGAAAGGGTGCCTGACCCTCACATGACAGTTCATACGACACCAGAAGCTCATGAAGTATCATTTTTGGTTAGGACTAGATATTCATTTTTAGAAAGGATTTAGAAGTCACACAAATGAGGTCACACATTCTTTAGCTCAGTGGGAAACATGAGGCTTGAGAATACAGTCACCTAGATCATTCTGACCTGACTCAGTGGGTTTCTGGGGACTTTCAAACACCATAAAGATATAAGTAATAACCCAAGTAAAAGCTTATCATGCTTATTGTAATTCATACTTAGAACCAATGCAACAGTACCAAGAGGTTTACAGGACGCTCCTCCTTATTATTATTTTTTTTTAAATCTATAAAACCCAGACCCTTCAGATGCCATTTCTGGACAACTAGAATTTGTTCTTTCTCCCAGTGGTCAACTTCATTTGGTTCTAATAAACTTTTTGTTCTCACACTCAGTGTGCCTCAACTTGCCTTTTAGGCTGATCATTTTTACACCCATAGCTATCTACTTATATCAGTTTGATCAGTCTCATTTGTTTCTCTTGGTTGAGTAACTCTTGATTACCCAACACTGTTGAGTTGTTGGACTGAGGACCAGATTCTGGTCCACTGTGACTTTGCAAGGGTGATGGTCTCCTAGACAACATCCAGACCCTTTGATAGCATTCTCTCCACAAACCACTGTTGGTCAAGGTGGAAAAGGTATGCGAGCAAAGAAATACAAAAGAGAAAAAAATCTTGCATATGCCAAAGCAAGGCGCACACAAGCGCCGTGTTTTAAAGATAGCGGTGGCTCCTGCGTCCCTGTAAATTATGCTTCTAGGACATCAATGCTTAATAGTAATAATACTAATGGCTATGAGCTAGAATATTCTCTTTCAATGTGAGTTTTTTAAAAATATTAAATTATATTATTTAAAATTATTTTTTATTTTTAACATTTCATTTTTACGTAAAAAATATCACCTTAAAAAATGTGAGTCCCCATTGTCCTTGCTGGCCACAACAAGGTCTGCCTCTCACAGTATGGGTTTTTGTTCCAGGTGAGCATTTTGATACAGGTAAGAGGACTATGCCTGTGCCCTACCTGAAAGTTTATAACAAGCTACAGTTTAATCCTATTTCACCATAACTTCTTTTCCCCTAATATTAAAGAGTCCTCCTAACTTTTAAAATTACATATCATGCCTGCAAAAAGATTCCAGCTTATTTTAAAAATATTTTGGGAAAAATTGTCATTTTTAAAAAATTAAATAGCAAAAAAAATCTTACACTGTCAAAACATTTATAAGCTGTGTTTATATAGTAATCATTAAAGTAAATATTCATTCAGTCATTCAATAAATACTTGCTGAGGAACTGTTAGTACCAGAGAACAAATTAGATCAAAATCCCTGGCCTCATATAGTGGAAGAGAGAGACCATGAAAATCTTTCTTATTGCAGAAGTAAGGTAAGCAGTGTGCTGGCAACAAGTACTGGAGAGAAGTCATAAATCAGGAAGGGAGATGGGAAGCATTGGTGGGTGGGGAGGGGCAGACCTGCAATTCAGGTAAGAAGGTCGGGTTGGTATGTCTTTAGTAAATACCTAAATGAATCTAGGGAGCAGGACATGCAGTGACATCCAGGAGGGTTTGTCTCCCCAAGCTCTAGAATTCTAAAGTGACCTTGGTGGCACTTTTACTAAGACTATCAGGAAACACTGTCTCTAAGGCTACTATTAACATCAGCATTGGCTGTATGCCAGATACTGCCAAATGCTCTACTTTATCCAGCACTTATGATGACTTTAAAAGACAAACAACTATCATGAAAACATCCCATTGTTGTAACCATTTAACACAGAAACAAGGCTTGGCTAGGTAAAGCCCAAGGTCACACAGTGATGAAGCTAGGATTGAAGTCTAGGTAGTCTAAATATGAACCCATACCCCATACTCCAGAAAGGGAAAAAGATGTATGTGTGTGGGTGGCGGGGGGAGAAGTGGGGATGGAGACACAGATAGGAAGCAAAGGAGAGGAGAAGAGAGGGAAAGAGGGGTATTTCAAAAATTTACCTACTTTTATCATTTATATGGCAAATCCAATTTTGGCATATACATTCATTAATCATCAGGAGATAACCCTTAACAAACACTGTCATTAAATTGGAAGTGGAAGATTCCCATGGCATCAGGTGTAATGCTTCCTAATGTCCTTTGTCTCACTCTTGTTGGGATAGAAATTGGGGATTGTCTCAGTTCAACATCCCTGGGGGCTGTTAAGGGCCCTTCTGAAGCAATGTTCCTGACTTTCAGCTTCCCCCATGTTCCATCTCTGGACATCACTTCTCACCCCAAAAGGTGCTTCTTCTGAATTGGGCACTTGACAGCTGAGGGATCTCCCATTCTAAACCAAGGAATTTAGCTATTGGGCAGAAATAAAAGTGTTTTAATCACAGCTGGTATATAATCAGATGATTTAGAACTCTAGATACAAGGTAGAAGATGAATTAGAGTCTAAAGAGAGTGGAGGTTAGAGATTAATTAAGAGGGGTAACAGGCAAGAAATAGCAAGTGCCTGAAATGTAGATCAGGGAGTCCATATGAAGAGCTATGAAGATAGTTGAGAGATAAAATCAATATGGTGTTAAATAATTGAATTGAGTAGGTAATGAAGGAGGAGAAACTGAAAATTCTAGAGAATCTGCAAATTAGTACTTAAGACAGAGCAGACAAGAGGAAGACAGAGTACAGGTGATTGAATTGTTCTCTTTAAATAGGCTGCAGCTAAAACACACAGAGACTAGTTTAGTGTCCAGTAAGTAACTGTCGTAATCCACTCAAGCTACCATAACAAATGTCATGCACTGGGTGGTTTAAACAACAGGTATTCATTTTCCCACAGTTCTGGAAGCTCTCTCCATGGTCAAGGTTGCAGCAAATTTGGTTTCTGGTAAGGGCCACCATCCTGGTTTTCAGATGGTTGACATTTCTTCCTGGCATATGATACTCTCATGGCCTTTCCTTAATCCTATCAGGTCAGAGCCTGCCCCAGTGACCTTCTTTAACCTTAACTCCTTTCTTACAGACTGTGTCATCTCTGAATACAGCCACACTGAGGTTAGGGTTTTAACAAATAACTTTGTGGTGGGAAACCAAGATTCAGTACATAAATCTGAGATAACTGAAAAAACCCAGATATTTGGTTTGAGAATTTAAGTCCAGTCTGGAACATGGGGATATCAACATCTGAGAGCTGAAACAATGGTACTGATAAGATTGCTGAACACTGTACACACAGTAGGGCTGAGAGGCTCCACACTGCCAGGTGACAACAATAGTGAGAAACACATACAGCAAGCAGCAGGAGGAAGGGAATTAGATTAAGGGGGGCATGGAAGGGGGAGAAAAAGTGAAAACAGAAAGAAAAAAATCAGGAGACTGTGATATCAAGAAATTCCAGGGAAGAATGATTGGAGTTTGAATAATGTTAAACCTGTTTCTTTGAGCAGTTTTGTGCCTTAAGAGGTAGTCATTATGGGGCTGGAGCGGTGGCTCAGTGGTTACAGCACTTGCCCAGCATACACGAGTACAAACCCCAGCACCACGTATACAATGGAGTCTCTGAGTAATGAAAGTCACCTGAAAAACTAAATAAAAAACTCTCTCTCTCTCTCTCACTGTCCCTCTCTCTTAAAAAGAAAAAAGAAAAAAAGAAAGAATTAGTCATTATGTTTGGCATCAAATGGGTCATTAGCAATCTGTGTCCCCTTCAGCTTGACATAGCTGTGATTCCATTATGGTCTCTTTATTGCTCTTGTTATGTGTCAACCACTGTGCCAGGAGCTATGATAAAAAGATTAATAGCATAAGCCTTCAAAGAGTGTAACAGTAAGATAATTACTTTACTGGTGTCAGAAAACTACAAGTCCTGAGCATTTTAGTTCAGTACTTTTATCCAGTATTCCTTGGTTTAACCACCTTGGGGCAGCCTAATTCATCCATCAGATATTTTTCAGGTCATTGCTGATATTTCACTAATATTTCACGTTTTGCTATCCACTTGCTCAAATGAAGTGCTCTATCAGGGTGGAGACAGGTGTGCCCATGCTGAAAGCATTCTCTTTGTGATCACCTGGATATTTTGTACAAGCCCATGCTGTCCTATTTGCAGAAATCACCAGAAACGGCTTCTCTTTGGAGCATACATACACCTCTTCTACTTGAAACTATTTTTGGTGGACTTGTTGTTTGTGAGTCAATGTACTTCTCTTGAAGGTGTCATATGAGAATCTCTTGCTTATTCCAAATCATATTAACCTTCCCCTGGTTCCTGGATTCTCTGCTAAATTGCCCAGGAAGTTCCTATATTTCAACACATAAATCCTCATTCTCAAAAGAAGAAATTAACTAGCAGCCTACTGAATGTATGTGTCTTCTGGAATGTGATTCCTTTGGCTAACACACTATTGTATATTAAAATTAAAATTATTTTCCAATATTTAAATACTGAATTTTTATTTTTACATAAAGACTTGGATTTTCATATTGTCTTAAAAAAGAAAAAACAAAACACAACAGGTGACCTGACCAATCTGGACCTGTATTCCATTCCTGCCTGGCAAGCATTTGTTGGAACCATCAGCACTGCACACCCTACATGAAGGCCTTGGGTGCTCTAGTTTGCCAGTCACTGCAACATTCAACATATGGCTCATGGCTCCCTTATACTCTTCTTCTTCTTTTTTTTTTTTTTTAAGAGAGAGGGACAGAGTGAGAAACTGAGAAGAAAGAGATAGAAAGGGGGGAGAGGGAGAGATGGAAAAAGAAAGAATTAATTTTATTTATTTATTCATCTGGTTTTGTTTCTCCCACACCTTGATTGTGTATGTGGTGCTGGGGTTTGAATCTGGGTCCTTGTACATGCCAGGCAAATGCTGTAAACTCCAAGTCACCACTCCAGCCCCCCCTTATACTCTTATTAAATTACTTTTCAGGCTCTTAAGGAATTTGGATTTGTGACCCTCGGTCTGGAAGAAGCCAGGTGAACAAATGTAAGGTCTACTTGCCCACATCAAGCATGTAACATGAGTCATATTTACACTTTTTATAAATCCTGATATGTCTAAAATCCCCATTTGTATTTCATTTGCATTTTTCAAGCACGAAGGGAAATTCACAGGTTTTGTCAAGAATTTCATGGGTTTTATGAAAGAGACTTACTGACATGTGTTTCCTTCAGGTAGCATTCATATTTGCACATCATTGGCAAGCTCTTTTACCATCACCCACTGAAAGATATTTTATAGGTTCTATGTTCTGTTTTGTATTTTATTTAGGGTGCTTCTAGGAAACACATACAATATTTGAGGACCAGCTATATGGTTCTCTTTTTCCTTTTGGTAAACTTGAGTTCTGTTAGGACTGCAGTGAGGCCCACAGTGGCTATACTATGTGGCATTTATTCCAAATATGGCAACAGTATGATAAATGACAGACTTCAGTCTACAGCACTGTTAACCCAGCACCTTTAACTGACAAAGTTTGGACTATGTCCCTGCTCCCCAAGTCTCCCCAGAACCAAATATTTACTTGAAAAACATATGTGCAGAATTCTAAAGTAAATAGAGACGGGTGATATGTCCATGGTTGAAAGGTCTGAGACTTAGAATTCACATGTTTTGTTCCTATATGTGTCTCGAGCTTCCTGAGGGATTTCAGGAAAATCACTTAGCTTTCCCAAATCAGCTGTGGAATGGAAATGTTATTATTTATCCACCTTACATTATGCAATCACACTCTACCTTTGCAAAGCCTTAGATAGTATATGATGCAGAGGGATCCCCATGATATTCTAAGGATATTTTGCACCAAGCAAAATTAAGAAAATAATTCCCTGTCTTGAGCAATAAAATGTCCATTTTTTCCTAAAGAAATTTGAGATCAGGGATGATCTCTGTCCTCTGGCCATATAAATGAGTTTCTTTCCATTCCTGTGTTACTGGACAGGCCACCACTGTTCTCTCACTTTCTATTCTAGCCAAACGTTGAGTTTATCTTCTCCCCTTCCTCCCCCATTTAATAGGAAACATATTCTTTTTCCTTAGGACACAAAAAGAAGAAGAAGGGGAAAAAAAGAGAGATTTAAGTAGAACAGCAGAATATCTACCTACATACAACTTGCTAAATATATAGAGCTGAAAATAGCCAGAGCTGAGAGAAAGGAAAAAAAAAAGAAGAGTGTTTTAACAGTAAAGTAAAACCACAACTAATGACTTCAGGAGACAGGAGCTAGGTGGACAAGCAAAGCATTACAGTTTTAAATATATGGGATTTGGCTTCACCTCCCCAGTAAGTGGCCTGGCACCAATTCAAATAGGCTGGTCTGGCACGCTAGTGCCTCTGAGAGGGACCACACTGGCGGATGGAAACGACCACAAAAGCCACAGAAAAAGTGCAGGCTTCCAAAGGCAACAAGGAGGCAACCAGACTGGCAGCAAAAACAATGCCAAGGCTCCTGCATCAGCAGGGAGGGGCAGCTTTGCCAACTTGGGTTTTCTCCCTCCATGAGTTGGGATGGCCAACCGTGAGCCTAATTGGTGGGAGGATGGGCTCTGAGTAAGTAGGCACCATGGAGGATCCCATACCCACCTAGCCCAGGTGCTGACAACAAGGTCAAATATGCCACAGAGGAGGAGGAGAGAGCCGTCTCCCTTTTGGGCGCCATATTGCAGAAAGCTGACAAAGTCATGTTTGCGGAATATTTCTGTGTACTATGAAGAAGGCAATAATCTTTATGGGTTTCTAGCTCTGGAAAATATTTTGCTATACAAATGGTTGTTTTTCATGCCATTGAAGACTGCCAAATGATTTGGTACGTGAAACATTCTTGCTTTGCACTGCCTGGAAGTAAGGAATATACTTCAGAGAGTAGAAGACACAGCAGGGGGCTTTCATTGGCCTACCTCCATTTTTAGCATCTATGTTTTGTCTGCACAATGCCAACCCTGCTAGCTGGAAAGTTAAAATGGAATTAAAGCTTTTTCCAAGACTACACAATACATAATGGTGTGACTATTTGCCCTGTATTGGCTGGTGCCTTTAATGGTCTAACTGCCAGCCTCAGTTTTCTCAATGTTAAAATGAGGATAAGAATTAATTTCCATGACTTCCAGAGGGGGAACAGTATCAAGAAATTATTCTCAATTTTTTGAATGAGCTAAAGATGCCAAGTAATTGCCAAGTGTATCATGCTCTCTGGGTGATAAAGACACAATTATAGTCATGAATTTTTTAAAAGTTAATTGTTCTCCCTCCCTCTCCATTGGAGAAGACCAGAATGTATAACAATCATAATAACAACTGCAACAAACATAGTAACTCACTTATTTTTATGAACTCATGTAGGTTAGAGGTTAGGTGTTACTAGATCCATTTGGCACATTTGAGACGCAAAAAAGAGCCTCGTGGCAAAAACCAAGTGAGTCAAAGGAAATGTGAGGTGGAGAGTTGAGCAGAAAGGGTGGGCTGTTCTCACAGTCTCGTACACTGCCTTACACAAGTGCATTGAGTTTGTGATTTAGATAAGGAATTTACATAAGGATGGGCAGTAGGCAGTTTGACTATATGGGCCTCATAGTCTTAAACATGGCTTGGGCTTGGATTGTGACTTTGGTAGGCAGATGAAAGGTATTCGAAGTTATGTGAGCATATGAGATTGACTATGAAATCAATGTAGAGAGAAGGAAGCCATATGTAACATTAAGTCAAGAGAAATGTGCAGACGCCACAATCAGCACCTAGAAAGAAGATGAGAAATCTTAATGGAAGCCAAAGACAGAGACTATTTCAAGAAGGGGGTCATCAATTGTGTTGAATGATCCTGGCAGTTCTAATAAGGACTGAGAGGAGTTCAGTGGACTTGGTGAGATGAAGGTCATTGCTGACCTGGGCAACAGTCATGTCATTTGATGATGAGGAGAGAAGTCATATTAGGGTAAAGCTGTTATTTAGGGCATGTAGATGGGAAGTGAAGATGCCTGGTTATGCAGGTGAGAGAAGAGACAACTGGGGAAGGGGTGGCTAATCAGGAAGGATTTACAGGCTTTGCTAGTTTATTGGAAAGACCATCCAAGCACAGTGAAGAGCTACCGGAAGAATCCAAGACCCAGGGAAAAACTGTATATGGGAGAGGATCCTGGTGGCATGTACGTGGGGATCCAGGTCACAGAGGAGCAGAACTTCTTCCTTTGGAACAGAATGGCCAGTGGCAATGATGAAAAGAGCAGAGAACACCAACAGCTGCAGACAGAAGGGTTTATTTGGCAACACTCTCCCCATGTTTCCCAGCTTGCTTCAGGTCCCACTTCCTCCCTGTGTCCTTCTGTTGGCTTCAGCTTATTTTCTTTTTCTTCTTTCAGATAATTCTTTGCTTACCTCATTTTACACACTGTACTGCCTTGCATTTTCATTTATATATTCATAGTTATGCATCTTGTTTGAGGAAGGAAATCTTTGTCTTTTTTATTGTGATAAATATAGAAAACACAAAATTTACCATTTTAACTATTTTTAAGTGTACAGTTCAGCTGCATTAAGTACATTAATTCAAAATGTTGTGCACTGCCAAGATCCACTTACAAAACTTTTTCATCATCCCAAACACAAACTCTGTACCTATTAAACAATGACTCTCCTTTCCCCCTCCAATGCTGGCAACTTAAATTCAACTTGTGGTCTCTATGAATTTACCTATTCTAAGTGTCTAAGTAGACTGATAAAATATTTGTCATTTTCCTTATTTTAATTCTGCTAATGGTTACAAGACTTCTTTATAATGTACACATATCAGAGTTTTATTACTTTTCAATGGCCAAAAAAAATCATTGCATGTGTATACCATATTTTGTTTATCCACTCATCTATTGATAGACACATGGGTTGCTTCCGCCATTTGGTTATCGTCAACAATGCACAATGAACATGGGTGGGCAAGTGTCTTTCTAAGTCTCTGATTCCAATTATTTTGAGGATCTCTCTAGGAAAAGCACAGCTGGATCACTCGTATATAGATCCAGCTTGAACTGACTACAGCCATTTAGGTTGTTCCTGCTACTTTGCCCACCAGGTAGCCATGGCAGACATCCCTCACTCTATGCAACAAAGTTGTTAGGATGATCAGTAGAATGTGTTACATTGACCACTGATACCAAGACTGCTTCTTTTTGTTTTTATGTTTGTTTTTTAA
The DNA here is from genome assembly GCA_004027875.1 of Aplodontia rufa. NCBI lineage: Eukaryota > Metazoa > Chordata > Mammalia > Rodentia > Aplodontiidae > Aplodontia > Aplodontia rufa. The sequence goes on from PVKS010005931.1 coordinate 60,676, forward strand.
GAAAGAGAGAGAGAGAGAGAGAGAGAATGAGAATTAATCAATTTTATTTAGTTTTTCATGTGGCTTTCATTGCTCTGACACTTTGTTGTGTACATGGTGCTAGGGTTTGAACTAACGTACTCATGCATGCCGGGGAAGCACCTTAACCACAGAGCCACTGCTCCAACCTCCAAGACTGATTCTTAATTGATGTTGGACATACTAATATGTTTTGAGAAAGACCAGATACATTCCAATGGGTTGTGGTCCACCTTTGTCTACCTTAGCACATAAACCCCTTCCTCCTACCTGGGGTGCAGGGATCTACCCATCTTGCTGGCACTCAAGACTCATATCTGTCTCTGAGTCCCCAAAACATTGCTTTCTGTGCAATCCTGATTGATCTACCTTTTTCTTCGGTCTCAAAGCAACTTCCACCTTTGACAGCTGGTTCTCATGCACTGGGACCTGGTTTTCACAAAATGTGATTATTCTGTGCTAACACACTTTCCATAGTGTGGCACTATTTTACTTCCCACCAGCAATGCATGAAGGTTCCAATTTCTGTCTGTCCTCACCAACACTTACTATTTCCTGTTATTGTTGAGCTATTATTACTATTTTGGATAATAGCTATCCTAGTGGATATGAAATGATATTTCATTGCTGTTGATGTGCATTTCCCTAATGACTAGAAATGGCTATTTTTTGCCTGTACTTACTGGCCATTTTTATATCTTATTTGTAGAAAACTCGAGTGAAGTCCATTGACCAATTTTAAATTGAGATTTTCTTTATTGTTTTGTTTTGTTTTTGTGGAACTCCTTAACTTTTATCTTTTTTAATCTCTTTCAGTCTATAACAATGAGCTCTTGATAAAGGAAAGAATTATTTTGTTTTTCTAAGATTTTGTTATGAAAAGTTCAAAATATTTAGAAAAGCTGAAAGGATTATATAGTGACCATTACTATACCTGATACCTTGCTTCTTTAATTGATATCTTATTGCATTTAACATATCTCTACGTCATCTACCGACCTTCTAGCTGTCCACAAGTCAAGTGTGCTTCGTGTATACATTTTTTAAAAGTTGAAAATATCAGGAAGTGGTATTTTTTAATGAACAAAAATAAAATACAGGCTCATGAAATGCCTAAGTAACCCTGAGACAGGGTATTGCCATCTCAGGAACTTTTCTAGGAGATAAAGCATGAGAGCAGGAAAGGGTAAAAGCAGTGGGGGTTTCAATCTTTTACTTTGAACATGGCTTAATGAAATTTCTTGGAAGAATGAATCAAAGAAAACATTCCCAGGGAATAGGCTGTGCTGACAGGGGGATGTCACCATCACAGCACCACGGCTGTATATTACTAAGGTTGCTAGGCAACACTGCTGGTTCATCTGGCCCACGTGGAAGCAATGAATCCTGTGGCTAGAAGTAAAACTGCCTGAGGCTAGCAGCTTCCAGAATTAGCTCTTAAGCCTTCCTGTCCCTCCCCTTCTACAGCGTGGACTCCTTGGTCTTCCCCACTGGACAATTAACTCCTTTGAAGTCAGGGACCATGTTCCATTCATTTCTACACTCATCTCTTTTCATATCACCACCCAACATCTAGAATACTGTTTGACACAGAAGGTTCACAATGAACTTGCAAGCCTCATCAAATAACAATATCCTCTAACTCTGGCCACCATTAAACCTTGCATTCTGCATTCTGCCCTGTATCCATATCCTACCTGTAAAGAACTCTGGAAACCGTTTCTAGAGATTCAGAGTTCAAGTTCCTCCTTCTTCATACAACCAACCTATTGCATGTATAGACTCTCTCACTTTTATCAAACACCTCGTACTTAATTAAATCTCTCTGCCCACATAATGCCCTTGGCCCTTGCTCCAGCAGCTGCGCCCACACAATACAAAAAGGTGACCTTGAGGTCATCTATAAAGTATCATGGAAACTTGGGTTGGGAACCTTCCATTTAAAAGTTCAGAATATAAATTTACTTACAGGAGCAAAGTATCATGCGCAAGATTTTAAGAAATGAAATCTCATGATGAAAGCAAGAAAATAATACATTTTTGTTGAAAGAACATTTTAAAATAGGAAACAAGGAAGACGGCCAAAGAAAATGTTTGTTATCCAGACATGAAAAATCAAAAACAGGGCCCTTTGATGGGGCAGAAGTCAGTGGCATCTGAGAAACAAGACCACAGCAGATTTAGAAACATTATAGAGATTATAATCTCTACTTCTCAGTTATGCAGTCGAAGACTCCAGGGGCCTTCCGACAGAGTGGATGGAAGCTTACCAAGGGTCTTCTGAAGATCAGATAAAGGGCAGCTGGGAAGGGAGTCGTCAAGGAGTGGGATTTTGACAGAACAATGAATTGCATCCAAATAAATAAGATTTAGTAACAGCATATGAAAAGACAAAGTGCTCATTTTCACCTGTCTCTGGATTTGCAAACACAGATATTTCCTTTAGAGAGGAAACCACTGTATTTATGATTGGTTCATATTTCACACCTTTATTTATACATATCCTGTAAGGTAAAATGCCTATTTCTTATTACATAGGAAATGCTAAATGCACTGGGGATTCACAGAATGCTCAAAGCTTTTCTAGGAGTAGAAGTTAACATAAGTAGTTGGTTACAGGAGTACTGCCTAAAAAACAAAGCCTTCTTTCTGACTCTGCAGAAATTAAGTACTGACATGTGAAACCTGCTGAGAGTTTCATCTGTTTTTACTCTCAAAGACTGATTCTTTTTTTTTTCTTCTAAGTATGTGCATAAGCAAATCACGATTTTTAAGTTTAGAGATGCTAAGTGAATGGACATCCCTGCTGGAGGACGAAGAATGTAGCAGTGCCCCCTAGTGTTCACTGAGTCAAGTTACAGCCCACAGATGTGAAAACAGAACTCTTCAGTATTCACCTCTGGACAGCCAGAGAGAACACAAAACAACAAAACCTTGGATTTGTCGAATACTGCCAAACAAAATTTCAAACAGTATAAAGTTTTATTAAAAGGAAAACTGAATATAAGTTGGATATATGAACTTTCTTTTTCTTTAACAGGGAAGGAGGGAGAGTTCATTTTTTCCATCCGTTTTTGTGTGTGTGTGTGTGTGTGTGTTTGTTTTTGCTCCACTTAGTTGTGTATGTTCTGCTGACAATCAGACCCAGGTCCTCATGTGTGCCAGGCAGGTACTCTATGCTGAGCCCACTTTCCAGCCCCAGATACATGAACTTTCAGTCAAACATGTTAACAATATTTATTATTGCAATGAAGATCTATGCAACACCACTAGAAAAAAACATCAAGGTTACACTATGAATACAGAAACAATATATACCTATAGAATATCAGATGCAAGTGACTTAGCTTTAGAAAGCTGGGTCCCTAGTGCCAGGACAAGAGGAGCTGATTAATTTACTTCTTGCTATAGATAATATTGTAAATTTAGCTCCTTATGTATGGGACTTAAGTTTATAGAATAAAAGATTAGAAAAGCAGATCAGATTTCCCCTTTTTGCTACACAGTGACTAACATTGCATTAACAAGTGAGCTTTTTTTAAACAAAAGACTGTAAAATGCTAATCTCACAATTCCCTTTTTGCACTTTCTTCTTATTGTAAAGCCAATTAATCAGGATTGATCATGGTTCCAGATACGACTGTTTAAGATCCTAAGAAAAGGTCACTACATTTCAATAAGGGTTAGCACACCAAATACTGATGACTAACATGCTGCCTATTAAGAACATATAGAGGGGCTGGAGCGTTGGCTCAGCAGTTACAGCGCTTGCCTGGCATGCGCAAGTACGCAGGTTTGAACCCCAGCACTGTTGGGGGTTCAGCTGGCTTGTAGAAGAATTGGTGGTAAACAACTCTAAGGGGTCCAGCTGGCTTGTAATTAGCAAATTGCCTGACCGCATGACTAAGCTATTCGGCCACTCATCTGTTACAATTGGGGAAAGGTGTTTGCATTGTACCCTATTGGCTGTTGTAATGGATAAATAGAGTAGCAGCTAGTCAGGTAAAGCAAGCGGCCCAAGGAGAAAGCAGCCAAAGAGGAGAGCAGCCAAAGGAGAAGCAGTAGCCAGAGAAGAGCAAGAAAGCAAGCAGCCGCGTCCTGAAGGAAGAGAGCACAGAAGCAGTCGGAGAAGAAGTAGCAGTCAGAAGAAGCTGCAGCAGCAGAGACGTCAGAGAGATCAGCAGCGGTAGAAGATGCAGGTCCCGTGTTCCAGCTGCTGGCGTTCGCCCCCTTGTTCCTGGCTGCCCAACCCTTCCTAACTTGGCCCCTCGGAGGATGGCTCAGCTTGCTGGGTCATTCTGCCCGTTCCTCGCTTTGGAGTGCAGCGGGGAGCGACTCCTCTCCCCATCCCTGCCCTAACGTGGCCCCTCGGAGGACGGCCCAGGCTCGCTAGGTCATTCTGCCCGCTCCTCGCACAGGAACGCTGTGGGAAGCGACTCCTCTCCCCCGGTCCCCAGCCCTGTCCTGCCGGTGCCTGGTTCCCAGTGTCCTGCTGGCCCCCCGGGGACCGGCTAAGGTTCGCCGAGGCCGTTCCACCCGCTCCCCGCTCCAGAACCCAGGGGGGGAGCGACCAGCACCATGTATGCAACGAACTGTTAGAGCAAAGAAGGCCAAATGAGAAACTAAATAAAAATGGATTCTCTCTCCCTCTCTCTCGCTGTCCCTCTCTCTTTAAAAAAAAAATAAAGATATTATCTCATAATAAACCAATGCATTTGGCATTATCTTTCTCATTTTACAGGGGAGGAAACCTAGTCTGAGGCCACATAGCTCACAAGGTGCCTCAGGAGAGATTCAAACCTACAGTGTAACTCTGGAGCTCCTGCTCTTAATCCCTCTCAGAACATACTGCAGTGCAGTGGTACTATACATATGGTGCTCTGGAACGTTACAGCATGTAAACTTGTTGCCAAAAAACTCAAGATGAGAATGGTGATGTGTTTGAAAAGTAGTGATTCTACACTGATCTAGAAGAAAGGAGCACCACCATGCCCTCCTGGGGCTTGCCTCAGTCTACCACTTTAGTACCCCAGCTCAACTCTTTCCCTCAGACACTGCTTTGAAGGGAAGATTCTGGTGGAATCATTATTTATATGGAGATTTTTGGAAATTTGGGAAATGTTCTGAACAACTAGCATTAAAAAATTATATATAATATACGTATACATTATATATATAAATAGGTTAAAATGAAAATCCTACAAAGTGGTTCTGATTGGAAGCAAGGGGGAATTAGGTACATGCTAAAAGGATTGGAGGGCTAAGTTCAGGGCAGATGGGCAGCCTCGGGAAACAGGCATTTTCTTCTGAATCTTCCCGCAAAGCAGCTTGAGATATATGGCCTGGATCACTAGGGATGTACTTGTGGGTTGTGTTCTGTTTGGTAAGCCACTTCTGCTCTTGGGCTTTAGAAAATCATCAATGACAGTTCCTATAGCGATGGGGAAAGTGAGCTACCGCTTGCCCTTCTGAAAAGACACACAGGCTAAGCTTTTGACACTATCTTGGATAAAATTAGACAATTTCTTTTATCTTCTTAGAGTTATTTTTATTACTAAACTAATACCAGTCATTTTTATCAGTTAAAAAACATCAAAAAATGTATAAAGAAATAAGTCTCCACCTATCAGTCTCTGTTATTCCCTCTGGTAATCCATGGGAATGAAGATCCCACGTCTACCTTCCACTGCTTTCTCAAGACACACACACACACACACGTGAGGTTTCAGGTTTTTATTTTGTTAGAAAAGAAGATGGTAATACAACTATAGTCCTGCAACTTTGTTTTTCCACTTGTCACTACATCATGGATACCTCTCCAAGTTGACAGGTATAAATATAACATGCTTCTTAAAAAAACTGCACCATCTTCCATAGCATGGGTGTGTCATAATTAATTCACACATTTCCCTAATGGAGGAAAATTATTTTGTTTCCAGTTTAAAGGACTGGAAAACAAAGAGGTAATAAATTTACTTGTGACATGTAAGTTTGCCTCCTGATACTTTCTTTCAAAGATTCTCTAAAGTTAGATAACTTGGTCAAAGCATATGTATATTCTAAATTGTATTATATAAGATAAATTTCAAAAATGCTGATGACTAATATCTAACCAAAGTGTAAGACTGCCCATTCCCTAATGTTCTTATGAGTAGTGGATACTTCCAAACTTCTGCTAATATGATAGATTTTAAATATCTTAAATTAATTTGCATTTCTTCTACGAGTTGTAAATGAGGTTGTACATGTTCACATCCAAAGGCCATTTGGATTCCATTTCCATGTCCTTTGCACACTTTTCCACTGTACTGTCTTTTAAAAAATAATGATAGAAACTCTCTTAATATAAGGAACATGAACCCTGTCTTTCATATGTACTGCAACTTTATCACTAAGATCACATTTTTTCCTTTTATACTATCTATACCATCCAATTTAAAATGCTACACAATTGAATATATACACACACACACATGTGTTTGTGTATGTATGTGTGTGTGTGTATATATATATATATGCGCACGCACACACACACACACACACATACACTTCTTGGTTTCCTGTCTTGCTAGCAACTTTTTAGAACATTTTTTGTTATTTCATATTTTACATTTATACCTTTAATTGATCTGGAATTCATTTTCTAATGTGCATGGCATTAAGCTTTATTTTCTCCTATGTGGGAGAGTCATTATGTCAGCAATGCTACTCTATTGTGTTTAGCCAAACCAAACTTTCCCTGCTGGATTGAAATGCCATCTTGGTCAGATGTTAATTCGTCACATATGTTTGCATCTATTTCTGGACATGCACTGTGTTGCACTAATAACTCCGCCTGTGCCTGTGCCAGTTCTATTCTGTTTGATTTCCAGTAGCTTTATAGAAAACTCGATATCCTGTAAGGCAAGTTTCCTCATGCACACTATTCTTTCCCCGTAATTTTCTTGGCTCTTTTTTTCCCATTTTTTCTTCTATGTGAGGCTTAAATTCATTTTACCCAGTCCCTTCCTACAAAGATAACCAATATGCACTTGATACTCTGTTCTAGTATAAAATGAATGCAACTTAAAATAAATTTATTTTTCAAATTATTAGGATTATTAACCTAATAAACCACTTCTTTTTATACTATCTTCAGATTCTCCCTAACCATACAGGAATGTGTCCTTTGTCATTAACCTGTGCTTTCTGTTTGGAAAGTGTTCTTCCACAGTACTAAGAGTTTAGAAAGTCACAGAGGAATATCCAAATGCATTTCTTTTTTTGAGACTTGGTAAATCATTCTAATTAGAGACTCAAAATGTTCTTCAGGTCAGGAAAACTTATTTCGGTTCTTAATATTCGTCTTCTTTCCATCCCTCATTTTGGGTTCAAGGACTTCTATCAGTACAAGTTACATGTTCTAGACAAGTTCTATTAGTGTTTCACCTGGTTCCTTGTGACTTCAGTTTATGCCTCAACACCATTTGGGGTATTTCTGCCTCTCCATCTTCTACATCATGATTTGGTTTTCTTAAGTAATTGTTCCCCTGGTTTTTTACAAATTTTCAATTATTTTAGCTTTGAAATTAAAAATTTTTAGAGAGAGGAAGGGAATTGATTTTTAAAATTTTTTCTTCTGGCTTTTGTTTGACCTCCACTTAGTTATGTATGTGGTGCTGGGGACCAAACCTGGGTCCTTGCAACGCCAGTCCAGCACTCTACCCCGAGCCCTCTCTCCAGCTCCTTGAATTGAATTTTGAACTACATGTTGGTACTATGATTACATCTTCCTCAAGTTCTCCACTGCGTCCATTATCTGTAAACTGCTTTCCTATCTCTTCCATCCCTTCTCTTTCATTGAAATCTTCTGCTCTGGATGGTCACAGGGGTTCCTTCTCAAGCGCACATTTCTTTCCTTAGTGAGCTCTCACATTTCTCTCCTTTACCATGCATATTGGTCAGGTTTATAAAACTCCTGAGCAGTGACAAATGAGCCAGTGATGGAAGACAAGTGACTTCTCCCCTTGCTATCTACCACTGAATCATTTTGTGGTCTACTCTCCTGAGGTACATGGAGGAGCACCATTCTACTCTTCTCTAGGGACAAGAAGCCCTCTCCCATGAGCAAGGCCTGGGAGCACTTGTGATTTAAAGAGGAGACACCTCCCAGGGCCACAGGTATCTACAGCATGGATTTGGGGTTTCCCAAGTCACAGGGGCCACTCTTACAAGACAGCCTCTTTAGAGGAAGTGTTTCCAGCTTCCAAGGGCTCAGAAAGTACTATCTAAGGCTGGGGCTTTGCCTTGGGGACAGGACAATCTTTTCCTCTGCTTCAGTTCTTTGAGTGACATGGCAACCATGTCCTCCACCTACTTAGTGCCTGGTGATCCTAAGAGAACCACAGCCTTGTATAGGACACTCCAGACATCTCTCCCAAAGGTGTCACAAACAGGCATTCAACCATTCCTCCACACATCCTACTGTCAACAGACCAAATACGGGAAATTTACGCTACATCTTGGATATTTAGCTATGTTCCCGCTATGTAGAATCTGAGTGATAACCATGAGGATTTAGAAAGCTCAGTGAAGTAATGTACGGAATGGCTGATGTGTCGAAAACAGAATGAGAATAGGCATCAGCAGAGAGTAGTGAGCAAGAACATAAACATAGCCTGAACAGGTAATGGCTTTCCATGTTATGGGTAAGTCAAATAGCATATAAAGGATAGTAATAATTTAATTTAGGTAATGAGGGGATGCCACTTTATTTGTAAGAAATATTTGTTATTAAGGAAACTCATGATACAAAATTTCATCAGGAAATATATCAGGGATTCCACACTAGTCAGAGACCACCCCTCAGAGAATCCCCTTCCTGTCTGGGAATCACAGCCTAGTCAGTAACTGAACCCAGGCCAATGTCTCTACCCTGAACTATTCCTTCCAAAAACTAGTTCAGTTCAACAGTTTCTAAGGCATGCATTTTGGTTTTGGCTTTTGATCAAGAGTAACATGAGGAGTCTTGAGACCTGTGTGTCCTTAGGGTTTTCAAGAAATGTAATGTTTGATTACCCTTGATTCACAATGCTTTAGCAATACTATGCAAGAATTTCCATAAAATATAAAACTTTCTAACTAGGCAAGAACCAATAACAGAAGGACAAAGTGACCTAATTTTTTTTCTTGATGCATTGGCCTAATAAAAAAATACCCTAAAGCAAATAAGGTAAATTCTAGGTTTATTAAATCTGGGGATGGGAACAAAGGTGTTTGAAACGCCGCCCCCATGCTCTATGGATTTGGAAGGTTTTGTATTAAATTCAGAAGATTCATAGATGTGATAATTTTCTGTAGTAGCATGCTGAGAATCAAACCATTCAAATGCATTTTCAGCAGTGAACTTGCCCAGGGCTAGTCTAGAATGTGCACCTGTGACTTGAGCAAAGGGGAATATTTTTACAATGCACTACCTATTTGCCATCATTTCTCTCTTTCACTGACAATTCGCTCTTCCTACCATAGGATTAATGTCATGACTGCTCAGGTGGCTCCCTTGTTCCAGGTCTGAAGCTCAGGTGGGTGGGGAAGATGGGCCTTTCTGCCACGCAGTCTCTTATGATTTGAGCGTGCGGTGTCCCCCAAAAGCTCACACGTGACAATTTGGGCAGGTCCAGGTGAAATGATTGGATTATAATAGCCTTAACTGAATCGGTGAGTTAATCCCCTTACAGAGATGAACTGGCAACTATGGGCTGGTAGGGTGTGGCTAGAGGAGTTGGGTCACTGTGGCCATGCCTTTGGGTATGGAATCTCTATGCAGTATGGAGTTTCTCTGCTCTGTTTTCTGATGTGATGCCTTGAGCTCTCTGGAACCACTCCTGCCATTTCCTTGAGCCCTACGGAGTAGAGCTGGCCTTCCATGGACTAAGACCTCTGAAACTGTGAGCCCTAAAATAAACTTCTCCTCCTAAAATTGTGCTTGTCAGGACTCTTTGTCACAGCCATGAAAATCTGATTAAAACACAGGCCTCTGCAGGGACCAAGATCATCAGCTGTAGAGCACCCAGGATTCCTCACAATAGGCTGGTATCTCTCAGTCCATACTCAAATATATCCAAAAACTGATGGCATGAGTTTTCAGACTGTGTACGGTGTACAAAAAGGTGAAACCTTCATAACTTTTCCTTGCTGTATCACGTAGTACCTTGTTTTGTTTAAGATGTCAGAAAAATATACATATACGTACCACATATTCTTCACTAACCCTATGAGTTTTTCAATGAGAGGTGAAGAGAGGAGACACAGAACATGAATCTCTGCAGTGATGGAATGCAAGCCACACAGGCATTTGTGAGGCACCCTCATGGGGGATGTGTTTGCTGCAGAACAGGAAATTCACAGAATGCTGAAAGAGTCCAAGCCCTGGAGTAGCTCCAAAATCTGCCTATGGGTGCTTTTGTTTTTTGTCGTTTTTTTGTTTGTTTTTAATATCACTGCTTCATTTCCTGTCCTTTGTACTTCTTCAGTTAAAGGGTTTGCCACTTATTGCTTCTTTATACTGAAGGTGGACACTGTCAAGTACTCAGGCCATTGCTCCATGTTTAACCTTAGTATTTCTGGATAAAAGATACAGTAGTCTTGGAAATGGCCCCTGGAGAGCCCACCAGACTGTCTGAACACAACTTGGGTTTACAGGTTCCAGGGCAGATGCAGGAATAGCAAGTCAGGCTTTTTACATACTATATAGTCCACAGTCTTACATCTTCAGCTCTGCCATGCCCTGCTTTCAGAAAGGGGAGATGGGTGTGTGTCAGCCTCCAGTCTCCAGCAGTGAACAGCAGGAGAGGTTGGATTTTTGCAACTTTTGGAAATGTCTTGCATCACTCAAATTTTATAAATCGATTAAACTGAGTTTTAAATAAGGGGAGATATTTCCAGTTAACTAAAATATACTCAGCCAGTATACAAATGATGACACTTTCTAATGATCCAAACATAAGAAAAATTAGCTTTGGATTCATTCTTTCCTTGTCCACCACTGAGGCCACCAACAGATTGACCCACCCTTGTGTAGGATATACTTCATCGGCTTCCTAACTTCCCATAAAACCCAGGTCCCTCACCAAGCTTGCACACAGGCCCTCCCCGGCTCTGACTTGCCTTTCTTATCCTTAATCCTACCCCAGAACCTCACCTGCTTGCTCACTCTGGCCACACAGGCCTCCTCAAGTCTTGACTCCTTGTTCACATGGTCCTTCCTTCAGGCCTCTTCTCAGTTGTCACATGGACTGTCACATTGAAACTCGCATTTCCCATTTTTATCTGAACTTCACTCATTCAACTTTCAATTCAGTACTTCCTGCCAATTGCACAGATGTTTATTCCTCATCTGACCCTGCTTTCAAGGTAAATCCCAGAGAGAGAAAACTTTAAGACCAGTCCTGTAACCCAAACACTCAGAATGCTAGCTCTCAATAAATATTTGTTGAACAAATGAGCAAAAAATTGTTGAAAGAAAGAACAAGTGTATGAATGACATTGTTCCTATTTCTTTAGAATATATATAATTATGTTAATGATTATATTTTGCCTTCCATTAAAGTAGTTTTACAAATTTTTTAAATGTCATAGGTGATAAATACTTCAGCTATATTATCGCTGCCATTGCTAATCACTGTTAATATCAGAACACAGACTAACTGTGACTGTATTTCATTTCATTACTTGGGAGTGAGATTCTATATGTCATGCCTCCAACACTCTCCATTGTTACACATTAATATGACCGTTCTTAACCTTTTAGTCATTTATCATTTTGAAAAATCTGATTAAATTTAATTGAGTCTATTAAATCTTCCACCCAGAAAAACACAAGCATGATGAAATCTTATAGAAAATTATGGGAGTTCATGAGACTTCCTAAAGCCCAACTTAACTCCAGAAGATATTGTCACTGAGCTTTAAAAACAGTCATATACACACTGCCTTGCAGTTATCCATCAGAGAGGCTCCTGCCCACAACCATATATTGGTTGCACAGGGTCTGCTGAATCCCCCATTCCCTTATTGGACATACTTGTTTAATTTTGATGTGGTCATTATTGGTGGTACTGGTGGTGGTGTGTGTGCTTTCCTACTAGGATTCAAATATTAAAACATATGGAACAATAGCAGAAAGATCTTGGTCTGTATCTCGGTCACGTCACTTTGCACCTGTCAGGCTGCAGAAGAATAGTTTAATTTCTCTCTGATTCATTTTTCTTTTCCTTAAAAGGAAATATAGGTGAAGTCCTTTGGGTATTACCTGCCTGACATAGGTAAGTACTCAATAAATGATAACTACTGTTATTATTCTTAGTTAGATAACATTTTTCTTTTATCTGTTGTTTTTATCTCCCTCTTATTTGGGCTCTGTTAGATCAGACTAATATATAAGCGATTTATAAATTCATCTTTAGTTTCCATATATTAATACAACTTGGCCTTTCAGTGTTCCCTTTTTTCCTTCCATGACATTTCTAAAAATGGAACTAATTCAGAATTTATTGCGGTTCACACAGAATGAAAGATTAAATCACTGTTGGATTACATGCCGAAATTAACCCAATTATTCTTCAAAATGGCAATATATTTGCTGCATAATATCAGTATCATCAAGCAAGAGCAGAAATTACATTACTCTAAATGTACACCAGATGGCTCTGGGGTGACATGGTTATTAAAAAAAATAAAAGTCTTGATTGTTTATAGTTTTCCCAAGGGCAGAATCTGTGTCTAATCTGTGTTTGTAATTTATCCACAGCAACCAACAGAAGGGCACAAGAGCAAACTTTCTTTTAATTTATGGTAACAGCAACAATTTGCCATTCTTTTTAGAACAATAGTCTGTGCTAATTTGTCTGAAAAGATTTCAAGATTTTAATAAAGACAAAAAGAAAAAGAAGAAGAAGAAGAAGATGATGATGACATTTGGGGATTTCAGGTAAGAACTAATTGCTTTCAAAAAGGCCAGAAAAGAAGTGTAACTTTGCATGAAAGCCTTGATTTCAAGTTTGAAAATGCAGAGGGGAAAGCTGTGCAGCTGCTCAAACTGTAGTCTCAGTAAAATCTTCAGACCAGGTTCCTTTGCTCCTTGATAATTCTGCTTTCACTAAAGAAAAAAAAAAAAGAAAGAAAGAAAGAAAAGAAGGAAAAAAATGAAAAAGAAAAGAAAGAATGAAGGCTGTACTCCTATATGTTCTATGGCAGATGCTCTTCTGGTCCCAGGGACTCAGTGGAGAATAAAACAGAAACATGATTTTCCCCACAGAGGCATCATTGTTCATTCCATTGCCCAAGAGAGGGTAGGGGGAGGCTAAGAGTATTAGGAAAAGTGAAGTTTTTTTTTTCCTTAACAAGATTTCTTTTCTCTAAAACTGACTTATGTATAAATAAATCTGCAATCAAGTATGAAACTTCAGCAAAAAGATAAACCTTTCCTTTAAGATTCAACAAGCCAGGGGCTGGGGTGGTGCCTCGGTGGTAGAGCACTGTAACATGCAAGGACCTGGGTTGGAACCCCAGCACCACACATACTACCAAGTGTTAGAAGAACAAAAAGCACATGAAAAATAAATAAAATTGATTCCAACAAACCAGCTAAACATCTGGCCACGTTCCCTCTTAAATAAATGTTCTTTGTTTTAAGTTCCAAACCCTTAAAATGATCAGTTTCTGAATTGCTTAAAATTTCTTTAACCTAGAAGTAAAGGCAAGTATTACAGCACTCAGCAGGTCTGAGACTTTGGAACCAGCACTCAGGATCTGTTTTATTTCTTGGTTCTCAAAACTCAAAGGGAGTTGTTTATGTGGTCACTATGTCGGTTAGAGAATCCCATTTGATCATAATGTTTAATTTTTTTTGATGTATTGCTGACTTTTGTTTGCTAATATTAATTGAGGATTTTCACATTAATGTTCATCATTACACAAAAACCCAGGCTGAGCCTATGGATGCCCTCTGCTGACTTCTCCACCCTGACTTCTTAATCAACACACCTGAGAGCTGCCCACTTATATACTAAACCATTTTTTTTCATTCCCATAATTTCAATTCTGAATTCAGTATTTGAATTAATCTAAAGTGCCTTTGATTGGACTTTGTCACATTTTTTTTTGTGTGTGTGTCAACTGAGGTGGTTATGTGATCCTTACCTTTGGATAAATCCCATTTAATCATAATGTATAATCTTTGGTCTGCTAATATTTTATGGGGGATTTTTTGCATTAATGTTAATCAGAGAAGCTGACCTGTTTTCTTTTACTCTTGTGAAGACTGACTAGTTATCAAGCTGATGCTGGCTTCATAATGAGTGAAAGTATGCCCTGTAGCTCTGTTTTTGGAAGAGTTTAACAAGAACTGGTATTAATTCTTTGAATGTTTGTTAGAATTCAGCTGTGAAATCATCTGGTCCTGGGCTGTTCTTTGTTGGGAGGTTTTGGTGACTTCTTCAGTCTATTTGTTATTGGTCTGTTCAGGCTAGTTCTTTCTGACTCAGTCTTGGTTAAGTTGTATTTTTGTGAGTATTTATTAATTTCCTCTAGGTTATCCAATTGTCTTGGCTTGGAATTGTTCGTAACAGTTCTTATGATCCTTTATATCTCTGCAGCATCTACTGTAACTTCTTCACTTTCACTTTTTATTTTATTTATTTGAGTCAGTTTTTTCCTTAGATTATAAATAAAATTTGTGATTTTAACAACAGAGAAGGAATGCATTTTGACATTTTTAGGCTATTAAAGACTTGAGAAAGACTTCTTATTAGGCTGATAGGAGGTTTCTATTGCAAAAGCCAAGATTAATGATAACATTGGCAAGGTAATAGTAATAAAGCAAGACTCTAGACAATAAAATGTCATCGCTGGCACTGATGGGTGAATATAAGAAAAGTTAGAAGAGGGAGCTTCTGAGGCAGTATGAAGAAAGAAAAAGAATAGTTACATAGGAATATTTCATAACTCTGCATAGAAAAATAATTTATTACCTGTTACTATGGGAGTTGGGATCCCCAGATTCTAGACCAGGCCCAGCTGGGTTCGTGGCCTAGACTCATGGCCACTGTCTTAAATCCTAAGAGGTTTGAACTATATTCCCCATCTCAGTGCCTGGCAGGTAGAAAGGACTGTAAAATTGTGTGCTGAATAAATGAGGAAATCATGGTGGATATCAATTATTACTGTAGAGTACTTTAGAAGTAGAAGCTGTAAGACAATGGGTAAAATGTGTATTAGCTACAAGAAACATCACACTTCTAATGATGTCATTATAATATCACCAAAAGCTAGACAATCTATCCAGTTCAAGGGCCCTGCCCTATTCAGGCAATCCCATGTAAAAACCTGACTGGACCCATTTCAGATGGTCAACCATGCCCCTTACAATACCTGAATACTAACTCAAGAGACCATCTGGCAGGGCTGGAGTGGTGGCTCAGCAGTTGGAGCACTTGCCTGGCATGCACAAGTGTTTAAACTCCAGTACCCCATATGCAACTAAGCATCAGAGAAACAAAGGCCAGGTGAAAAAATAAATAAAATTGGTTCTCCTCTTTCTCTTTTTCTGTTTCTGTCCCCCTTCTCTCTTTAAAAAACAAAACAAAACATCAACAACAACAAAACAGAGACCTTCTGGCAAGAACAGGCATGTATAATCAAGGGCCCAAAGCAGGGGGAGAGGACAGATTATATTTTATTTAACTTTTTAAGATACAATATTAAATTATCCCTCAGAGCAAAAAAAGGCTCAGTGTTCATCCAATAAGTTTTTAGTCCATTCTTCACCACTATATTTACTTTCCAACTTATTTTCATGTCAATTCTACTTACTATTTTTTTTAACCAACAAAACTGTTAGACAGCAACCATGTGAGGAAGGGTGAAAAATGAAAACTTATGACTTAAAAGTGTTTTCAACACTGCTCAATTAAAATGCTAGTAGAATCAAAGTTTTGCTGTAATTCCCCTCTGAACATATTCTCTTTACAAAGTATGTTGAATAAAACCCTCTTCTCTCACATTAAAAACAATATTAATCTAGAGAAACTATTTGCAACACTTTTACAGACAAAAAAAGACAATGCCTATTCTGATCCTGCACAGCTCACCTTGAATTTGATATCATGATGTCTTTAGTTCTTTTCATCTCTGATTATCTTCTGCACCATCCCTGATCCCAGTCTCAACTCACATAGAAAGTGAATTTAAAAAATCACTGAGGCCTTACTATAAATTACTTTAATAATGCCCACTAGCTTTGCTGCATTTTAATGCATGCTCAAGGACACATTCTGGAAATGTCTCTCTGATGGAAATAACTCTAAGATTAGTAAGTAACAGAATAAAGAGGATTCTCAGGTCATCTTAAAGTTTTACTATTAGGATCGCCACTTACTGTACTAGGATTACAGGTGGGCTTCACCAACATCATTATAACATCTTGATTCCTCTACACAAGAAAACAACAAAAAACAAAACTATAATAATTTTTACCAATTTATGATTGAGAGCATCTAAATGTTCCCCTAAATTCAGTCAGAATATACTGTTATGTTCCCTTTATGTTAGAACATCAAGGTTTATTCTTGACTGAAGTTACCTCTACTGGGAGTTTCAAAAGCCATTGTGTTAAAGTTTCAGTGAATTAAAAGCAAAAAATCCAGAAAGAAAAAACAAAGGTGTTCTTTCATTATTTCATTCTACTTGACCAGTTCTAAAACACAAATAGGCTTTCAGGAAAGAATGCTGATAAATCAAATTGACCTGGATGTTTTCCGTTATCGGAGGGATCACAACTTCTCCCTAAGTACCAGATTTTCAACAGAAATTTCTAGTCCTGGAACTCTCAGGACAATTATTAAGAGGTCTTGGCCCTTCACCCCTCATTTATCTTCATTAAATTGCTATGTAATTTGGTTTCTTTTATTTCTTTCCTCTTTCTACAATATTAGAAAAGGGATGGGAAAGAAAACAAATTTTGGTACCTGTTTTGCATGAAACACTGTGCTGATCTATCTCACCCACTATTCCTAACAACCCCATTCCTGCCCCACTTCACGGATGGGAAGTGTGCTCAGACTAATAGCTAGAGTGCAGAGAGGATGCTAGCACCCAGCTCCCTCCATGGCTCTCTGGGAGCTCAGGAGGGAGTCAGCTGGGACCGTGGCATCTCCTCTGCCTCCCAAAGGTGCTGAGTTATCAATGAGTCACTCATTCACTATAAACAGTACAAAACGGAATTGCTGTCAGTGTAATGAGAACATTCTATTTCTTTTTCTTTATTTCTCAGTTTGAAAGTTACTTAGAATCATCTTGAACGTAGCAGAGAAAGATTCATTCCTTAAAGATTTTCTTAAGAAAATGTATGATTTTTCCCCATGGAGGAAAACCAACAATATCCATTAGATCTATGACTTTCAATCAAAATTACAGATGAAACGTGTCTTTCTTCAGAGAAATATATAGCACTAATACAGTAGTTCTCCAAGGAAGGTTAGTTGAAGTTCCTTTCTCTGGACACTAGAGGGGGCTACAGTGCGAGCAACTGCTGCTTCCCTGCATTTTACTCATCGACCTACATTCTCTAATGTGCCTGGCTTAGTATACGCAAGGTTCAAAGAATGCACGGGGAATCATAAATATAAGCTGAACAATTATATTTAGTTTTGATTTGCCTTAACTAAAGTATGCATCAAATACAGTGTTCATAAAAAAATCAAAGAATGCCATCACATAGTGTTTATAACAAAAATATCAACAAAGAAATGGTGTATGAAGTGCTGAGGCTCTATGTAAAATGGAATATAACAATTTACTGAGGTTAAAAAATCTTTTCCAATGCATCAGGGTGCAACAAAAAAGATTCAGCTAATTACTTTTGCTTTTCCAAATATTTACGTTTCATTTATCTGACATAGGAGTAAATCAAATATTTAAATCTCAGAGGCAGTCTATATTAGGTTTCTGTATGGGAAGACACCAGAAGTTTCTTAGATTGATATAGTGAGTTTTCTTGAAAAGTTCACAGTGCTTTCAGTCACAATATTTACATAAAGAATACCAAAACACTTCCCAAAATACCAATAGCAACTCAGGTAAACAAAAGAGCAAGGAACATGATAACAGTGTGAAAATAAGAACAAAAATTAGATGTAAATAGATCTAAAAGTGCCAATGTAAAATAAATAATTCATTCAGCACACAATTCCCCTGGACATCTGTAAACACTACAGTCGTGTTGACACCCCTGAGCTAGAAAACAGATGCACTAGGTCAGATCACTCGACATGAATATTTGGTGATCCAAGACAAATGGTGCTATTCCAGGGACGTAAGCAAGCAGGTGGCCCCTCTCCCACTTTGGAGGGTTCATGCTTGGCCATGTGTGACACAACTTTTAATACAGGACATCTTTTTTGAAAATTTGTGGGATATAAAATCAAAGAATATAATGGAACATTTATTTGTTATCTGGATCTGCTTTCACTTGATGACACAAAAATGTTACTATATATTTATTAGACAGTTTAAAAATGTACAGGTCAAGAGTCAGGCTCTGGAAGAAGGATTCTCTGTGTCAAGATTTTGCCTTTCACAATGAAGTAAAATTTGAACATTTGGGCACACATGAGATTATTTCAGTAATTTTAGACACATATAAATCTGGAATTTTTCTGAACCAGATCCTTTACATCTCTTTAAGATAAGACATTTATTACATTATGGGAAACTGAACAGCACTGGAATGTCAACAATACTGATAGCGTGCATTGCACTGTATGTGCATTTTCCAAAATAATATATATGAATGAGATGTATATTTTTTATAGTTCCTTGAAAATATATCAAAGCTTTAATTTAATTTCCATGCTTCTGAAATAAAGTAACTTAATAGATGTAATCACGGCTGTATGAATAGGTATTGAATTTAATAGACAGCCTTACAGCTTCTTATCTCCTTTAGAAACCTAAAAATAACAATCAGATAGAAGTTCTCCTTAACTTTGATAAAAAGTGCAAGCATACAAAAAAAGGGGAGCACGGCCACGTACTGCCTGCGATGAGACAGCATTTGATGTGAACAGCATGAGCCTGTTCATCCAGATGTATTCAACTGGGTCCTGGAATCTGAAATGCAGACACAGCTAGACACAATAGCGTGTCAGCGTCAAAGTCAAAGCATCTGACATCTCTGAGTGAGGTTACTGGTTATTTCAAATTTAAATCGAAAGGTAACGATCATTATACGAGCTAAGAAATCATTTCCATTAGAATCTGAAGAGATGAAAGGAAAGACTCTGGTCTTCTATTCCAATAGTACTAACAAGGCAAAAGTACCACATCACCCATGAAGGTACTTCTACCTTTGTTTCTAGCAATGTGGCCATGAAGAATAAATGCTAAAAGGAGCAGAGAGCTGAAAGCTAAAGACTTCCTCCAAAGACAGAGAAAAACTCCCAGAAAGAGGATGGCAAAGTCCCAAGGGCCTTCACGGCCTTTATCCCATGTGCAGGAGCTCTGCTGAGATCAATGTTGGAGGCTAAGTAAGGGGTCACCTCACCAGCCCTGGAAAGTGGGCACAAAGTCACACTGCCTGCAGTCAGGAGCTCTGCAAGTGTGGCATGTTACACAGCTTCTCTCAGCATGCATGGATTTTCCCCTGTGCATATAAAATGGAGATATTAGTACCACACATGGGGCTATTTCAAGATATCCCTTTGCTCAATGCCTGGTACTTATTCAGTTTTCTGTTAATTATTAGAGTTAACAACTATGTAGGTGCAACATAGTAGCTCCAGAAGCATATGAAAGGTGTTAAATATGCTCCATAGAAAAGGTGGGGGTAGTAACTTCACAGCAGAGAAAACTAGTAAATACTGCTTCAGCCAAGTGATCAAGGTTAATTTCATCAATGACAAGACATGCTCACCGTCTCCTTGATATGTTATGGTGAGGAGGGAACTTCTCAGGTTTTCCTTTGAAGAATCCACACCACCATTTACTCATGGTAAAAACATCAGAAAACCAAAATGGCAGATACTCCATACCCAGCTAGTGCTCCTCAAAACTGCCAAGGTCACAAAAACCAGGAAACTGAGAATTTGTCGAAGGCAAGAAGAACCCAAGAAGACATAATAGTGAGTAGGAATATTGTGTCTTAGATGTAATGCTGAACCAGAAAAGATCAGAGGAGGAAAACTAGTGAAATTTGAATAATGTTTAAAATTTAACTACAGCAAGGAACCAACATTGGTTCCTTATTGTGACAAACATACCATCTGTAAAATATCAATCATAGGAGAATCTGAGTGTGGGGTATAAAGCTAGTTATACTTATTCTGCAACATTTCCATAAATCTAAAACTATCATAAAATGAAATGTATATTGTGAAATAGGCTCCATGGGAAATTCAGTACTCAACTTCCAATGGCAACAGATTCAACACATTTCAGAGAGGACTGGGAGTGCAAAGGTGAGATTGAGTACAAATCTCGTTCCTAATTGTCCACTGGCAGATTTTGTAAAATCTGCTGTAGTCAATGAAAAATATACTGATATGTTCTTAAGTACTCGTTAAAATTGGTAAGTTGGATATCCATATAGCCATTTCTAGCTCAGTTCCATATTAATCAGATAAGAATACTTGTCAGTCTTGGTGGGAATCAAGAATGTGTTTTGAAGCCAGGCAAACTGGGATTGAAATCTTCATCCCGATATTCCCATTCTATACCGCGCTAAACTTCAGTCATTTTCTATTAAGCAGGTGTACTTATCTCCCAGGTTCAGGGCAGAACTGAAGAAGAGCTGAGCAGCATCTAGAACAGCAGATGCTCATGAAATGTCAGCTTCCTTCCTTTCTACTATTTCTATTTTCAGTTGCTGCTGTCAGACTGCCTCACTGTCATCTTTGCCTGGATGTCACCCAGATATTGCAAATGTAACATATTTCAAAATACATGATGATCCTCCCATACTCCTTCTCTGCCAACATGTTCTTCCCCAGACTTCTTCAACTGAGTAAACGGCAGCCA
>PVKS010005932.1:0-81746 GCA_004027875.1 Aplodontia rufa
CTCAGAAGTAAGGCAGCTGACTGGTGATAAACTATTTTAGCTATTTGTAGGAAAAATAAACTGACATGGAAGTTATTTGTTAAATAATCCTTGAACTTTCCCCACTGCTCTTTGCTTTAACTGTACTATATATCTTCCTCTTTATTTCTACTTATCAAAATTGTACTTCTTATTCTACTCACAAAACACTTTATGCTATTTACATAGGTTTCTCATATGTTGCTCTAGATTATAGCGATTTGTGAACCTATCTTGCTGTACTTTCTGAATCTTAGAAGACAAGCAGCCTACGGTAGTCACCGTTGCTTGTAGCAACATATAGCACAGTGCCTGGCATTGAGCAAGGGCTTAATAAATATGTGATGAATAAATAATGCTGAATTAAATGAATCTCTTGTCAGGATCTCGGCTAATATATTTTTTCTTTTTAATTCCAGTTTTCTAAAGTCTTCAAATACTCAACAATTCCTGTGTAATGAAGTGATTAGAATTTGTGGGTGTGAAAGTGTGTCACAGATATTTTAAATCACACTGCACTGTACCTAGATGCCGTGTTTATATCTTAATCTTTGCTTCCTTTCACCTGCCTATTTCCCAAGTGTTCTCTTTCTACCACTTGGAGTCTGGTCTGTATTTCAGCTGACGGAATTTGCATACTCTGTTTCTCACATTTCCATTTATGTTTGGTCAATGGGAGCCATTGGCAAGAAATTGAAATTATGGAGGGGAAACTCTTACTTTCCTAATGTTTTCCTATTTTATCAACACTTTTAATAAGAGTGCCCTACTCAGCACAGCAGGCGGTTTAGGAGTCCGGTGGTATCAGTGTTTTGGATGTGCTGTTAGTGTGAGGTGCATGCAATTCCGGCAGAAGCACTGGTAATGTCATCAGTAACATGATCTTATTCTGGACAGTACCTGAAGGCAAAGTCAAGACCTAAGTTCTGAGATGTAAAAAAAAAAAAAAGTCTCTGGAGGAAAGTTATTTATGACATACACATTCGTGTTGAATGAAACATTTTTGTTTATTTGCATCAATAAACTGAGCAGAAAATAAATGAGTAGATCTCAGCAGTGGTGATGTGTACAAACTACCTCATTCAGGTCAAAGAGTCTTTCTTTCCCATGTGGAACACGCCAACACTGACTGGAAGCTGGTATGTCTCACCTTTTCCTTCATGAAAGCTTCTTCTCCTCTGCCCAAGAACATTGGAGTTGCTTTGCATTTGGTCTGTGGACTGCATGATTCATAAACAAAGTGGCTTAACATTCTCCAGAAAAAATGTAGAGAGATCAATGATCAGGGATGAATGGCAGGCTGGGTTTTCATGCCCAAGCTAAAGCTCAGGGATCAGGAGTATATCAATCAAGGGCATCAGCATATGTTAGTATGGATGGTTCAATTAACCTTTCAAACAAAAACAGCATACTTGGGGCTGGAGCGGTGGCTCAGTGGTTTCAGCACTTGCCTGGCAAGCATGAGGACCCTGGTTCAAATCCCAGCACCACTTACACAACTAAGTGTTGGAGCAACTAAGGTCATGTGAAAAACTAAATAAAGTTGTTTCTCTCTTTCTCTGTCTCTCTCACTATCCCTCTCTCTTAAAAAAAAACAGCATGCTTATATTTCTTGGTTTTGTTTGTTGAATAAAAAGTTTATCTTTTCAAACATAATTCTCAAAAATAAATGTTCAAAAAGTTATATGAGAATGTATTTGCAGCATTTCTTAAGAAAACCATGTTTATAACTAGATAGTGCCAGGAAAAACCATTCTTCAAAACAAGTTCACTGTTGAGGAAGATGAAGCAAATACTTTGTATACTACACACATCACACAACAGTCCCACAACAGTAGCAGAGCCCTGGTAGTGTGACCAATGAATGGCTTCTTTTTCTTTTCTTTCTTGCTTATTTTTTAAATTGAGGATTTGAGTTGTTGCAGAATCATAAATGCATATAAAGCAACACTTTGATATGCATTTGATCCATAATGCTTATATAACCATTTAATTCTGGAAAATTCATACACACACATATATGGATAGATAGATGGAGATATTTTCATCTATTGTAGAGTGGTATCTTTTAATATTATCTCCTCTCTTGTTTTATTCCCATTATAAACTGTCAACTGCTTCCTAAAGTTACCAGTCACTGAGATCTCTTTCAGATAAACCATTTACTCATTTAGTTCATCCATCATTTTTGTGTTAAATCCTCTCTGTTTAAAATCTCTCTCTCTTCCTTTCCCTCCTTCTTTTTGAACTGAATTATGATACACACAAGTATGGTATGAATTCTCTCACAGATTTAACATTCTTCTGTATGATAACATTTAGGAAATTAAGAAAAAAAGAAACCAATACAACAAAATGATTAAGTAGTTTGATAAAATATGGATTAAATATATTAATAGCAAATTATTGAGATATTTCATGCTTAGGTACTGAGATTTAAACCTGGTAAAACTGTACCATACTTCTATGATGGTGGCACCAATTAGATCCTTATTTTATACATACAGATACTGAGAAATAAGTATTCTAAATCCTGACAGAAGCAGTTGGAAAGTTGCAAAACTAGGGTTCAAATTATTCATGATATGCATCCTACTTAATTAATAATCATAAATACTAATAGATAATATAGAGCAACATGTATTGAGCAGTTCACTTTTGTTAATAAATTTATTAAATGCATATTTTACAATTGTATGGATTATAGTCAGTGGAACTGAAGAAAAAATTTTTGAATGCAGAAATGAGACCCTTATAGACAATCCTGTGCTGGGTGAATGCTTTCACGTAGAGAAGAGCAAAACAATGGCACAGTTACTCTCACTTCAGTTCTATTCTGCCTATAGTATATTCTTTATGGTTTTATCAGGAATAGAAAAATATCTATCAGCTTACTGTTTCTTAAGGGCAGTTGAAGGCATCACATATTTGGTTGAATTGGAGCCCATTATAGTTTTAGAATGTTTATTTCACTAAGATATTGGATTTTTAAGAGGTGGTTTGTAGATACATATGGATTGGTATTACCCATTCCAAATGTCTGTGAGGTTAAAAGTATGTTTATAATAGTTTTATGACATCATTTACTTTTTTAGCATGTTGTTATTTTCACTAATGGTACAATAGCAGAGTTGGATAAACCTGATAGCAAATTAGCCCAAAGGAAAGAAGTGGTCCTAAATTAGACTAATGTCATCATATTCTTCAGCATCATAAACTTGCTATTAAGAAAACTGTGTTCCATTTATAATTGCTCTTAA
Source organism: Aplodontia rufa (assembly GCA_004027875.1). Lineage (NCBI taxonomy): Eukaryota > Metazoa > Chordata > Mammalia > Rodentia > Aplodontiidae > Aplodontia > Aplodontia rufa. The sequence goes on from PVKS010005932.1 coordinate 3,279, forward strand.
AATAAATTTTATTGCATTTCAATATTTGAATACATGTATTTTTTAATATTTTTGTGCCAAATGAGAACTATTAATATAGCATTTCTACCATATACTGAAGTATGATAGGTATCTCAAAAAAAGTGCTTTTGTGATGGCACATGCTACTAGTAGATGTATGTACTTTTTAAAAGGAAAACCATGTTTCCTTGGCCAAAAAAAAAAAAAAAAAGTAACTAACAGGTAACTTGTGTATTTGGCATAGAGTTTTTTCAACAAAGAACAAAGAATCTGTAACTTCAATAAAAAGAATTGAAAGTATTTTTGTCAATGATAAAATTGGGTCCTTCTCTTTGTGTTAGTCATTGGGGGGCCTGAAAGCATCCAAATACTTAATTGATTCACTGATGGTTACGATATTTAGAACTTGCCTTTTGTTATTCTATAATGAAATATAACAAACATTTGAAATATATCAAACTTAGGAAAGAAATATCCTGCCAATGATCAGTGCTTGATGTTTCAAAAATGATGTCTAAATTAAAAAGCATTAATGGATTTGAGTAAAATGAGTGAACTAATTGCTTTGGAGTTCACACTGCAACTAAACTTTAAGAAACAACCATTGTTCACTGTGGTTGTAGTATCAATTGTCACATTCCTAAGCATCCAGGTGAGATTGGATTGTCTTTAAGCAAAACAATTTTTTGATACAGGTTGACTGTGGAAGTGTAAGAGAGCTAGGTTCCTACAGGCATTGCAAAGACAACCCCTCCCTGTGTCAAGTCAGAAAGAACTCAGACAAATCGCTCAAAGTAACAGAAGTGAGTTTATTGAAGAGATAGGAAAAGAGAAAAACAGTGCTCTCAAGAGAGAGAAGGGGTCCTCTCAGGAGAGGGAAAATGTGCCTCTCTGCATTTCAGTTTTATTGAGGATCTCAGAAAATTTTCTGAGTCCTGCCCAGGCCTAGGTACATCTTTTGACTTTTGACCGACAATAAGAAGACATAGATTTTCAAGTCCTCACTACCATGACAGCTCTAGGTCACCATGACCCTGCTGACCAGTTCCAGTTCTAATACGTTTTGTTTTGTTTTGATGCTTTAAAGCATCAACATTGCTTTAACGAGAAAGAGACAGAGTTAAGTTTTATTTTTTCATCTGGGTTTTGTTTCTCCACCACTTAGTTGTATATGTGGTGCTGGGGATTGAACCCAGGTCCTTGTGAATGCCAGGCAGTACTCCACTGCTAAGCTACCACTCTGGCCCTGCATTCTTAACCCCATGCATTTTTACAGATTTTATGGCTAGGAGGAATTATCTTTATTTCCCTGAGTTTAAGAATCTCATAACAAAAATCCCCCATTCAGGGTAACTTGGATCCCTCTTACTGATGTTATTGTGGGTCTACATTTCTCCTGCAGATAACAGTTTGCTGGGAAATATTACATAACCTGTCCACTTAGGCCAGTCAGGGCTGCAGGTAAGTTGCTTCTTGGGAATGAAAGCATAGGGGTCACTAAAGTGGTTCCATTTTATAGAACTATTTTCTCAGCCTTGTGTTTCCATCATTTGCATCTATCTGTCCCCTAACAGAAACAGATATGAAAAATCAATTGTTGTCTACTAATCCAAACATTACAGAGATTTGAAAGTATGTAAAACAATGACATTTCACACATTAAGATTTTTTGGGGGACAATTATATATTTAAATTTCATTAATGCTAGCTGTAATAAGCTTTTTATTTTGTAGTGATTTTATAATTAAATATTTTTCAACCCCTTATTTTTAATTTCTAATGAGAAAAATGCTAATACATATAGTACACATGAAAAACCAGTGATTTTTCATCCTGGTTCCAAAATGATTGATAATTGTGGCACTGATTTTTTACTGAGAACGCTATTGCGGGGGCTGTGCAGACCCTCCTGGGTGCAGGGAAATGTGGATACAAAGGTTGCACCGCCTCCTCTGCCCACCAGGAGGAGCCCGCCCTGCGGCCGCCCAGGGACGCCTAACACTTGGGAGATCCTCAGCCAACTTGCCCGGGAGAGGAAAGCTGGAGGAGGAACCAACCCTGTGGCTTGGTGGCATCCTGACAAAGAACCCGTACAGCAGGATGAACCTAAAAAACTGGGAGTGTGCCATCCCTGGGAAAGAAGGGGACTTCGTGGTAAACAGGGCTATTCAAGCTGCTGACGCTCTTCAAAGATTATTATCCCTCTCCACCATCAAAATGTAAATTTGAGCCACCAATGTTCCACCCAAATGTGTACCCTTCGGGCACAGTGTGGCTGTGGGTCCTGGAGAACGAGGACTGGTGGGTGGGCATGACGATCCTGCAGATCTTATTAGGAATACAGGAACTTTTGAATGAACCAAACGTCCAAGACCCCACTCAAGCAGAGGCCTGCAGGATTTACTGCCAGAACAGAGCGGAAAGAGAAGAGGGTTCCTGCACAAGCCAAGAAGTTTGCACCCTCATAGATAGCGACCCTGTGGCACTGCAGAAGGAGGGGATTGGTTTGGCAAGAACTTATTCAGCCTCTTGCAAATCTCAAGTCGCTCCTGCGGTTACTGTGGCCTGGAAGGGTTTTGTAGACCGTTGTTTTCACTTCCTCCACCGAATGCAGTTCTCCATGTGGTGATTTGCTCAAGCTTTTCATCCAGGCTCTCTTCCTTCAGTCTTTTCTATTTTTTGATTGCTATGTAAAACTTGCAGTTATTTTAATATTGATGTCAGTATTTCAATTGCTTGTAGCTGAACTTTTATACTTGGGTAAGGCCCTAGGAGCTAGCTTTTTGCTCTCAAATGCAGGCACTCTTCACAGGTTCATGGCTATGGGTAGCCACCATCTGACTGTGGAAATTACACTTGTCACTCCCTCCCCACCTTCATTCTCTTCAGAACCTGGGCTGTGTGCTTACAGCTTCAAATCCAAAGTCAACCTGCGTCTCCATTCTGCACCACATCCTTTGTGTTTCTGTGATGTTTTGTCTGTGTTGCTCTTTAGAGTAATTAAACTGTTTATATAAAAAACATTGCTATTTAAAAAGAAAGTCATTTTTTTGGCCTCATTCTGGCAAAGTCAACCTTTGCCAGAATGAGGTTTCCTCAGTATATTTAGTGTAGTTGTTCTTGAGAGAGAAAACACCACTCCTTATCTCCGACTTTGTTGAATAATGAAGCTATAATCCTTCTTACAGGTGGAATGAAATGAGTATCCACTGTTCGCTTATTGAAGGGTAACAAATATAATGAATTTCACATGGCTACAAGGAACGGATAACAAGTAAACCAGGGATTAATATTTTTCAGGGGAATTTGGGCATATTTCCATTTGCTGGAACCCCTGGTTATCTGTATTTTCCCTTTTCTATCCATTCCACTTATGTCGTTTTTTTCTTTAAAGAAATTCTTTCCCTCTTTCATTTTTCCCCTTTCTTTTCTTCAATACTCATGTTCACATCCTCCTCTCCCTCTTTCATTCTAACCATATTGAAATAATGGTGGATCCAGTTTAAATTGCTTTATGTTTGTGATCAGGCTTCTAAATCATTATCTCCAACATTACCTTCAGTTTTAACCAGTTGCACTTAATAGTGGGATAATTCAAACAGCAATAAATACTTTATACAAAAATCTTTGATGGGAAAATAATGGGACCTTTTGAACTGCTTAGTTCTTTCTGGATGGACAGCTTCTATACAGAGCAAAACATTTTCTGAAAGAGAAAGGGAGAATATGAGGGACCGTAAATCTCAATGGTCTCATGGCTTCTGGTGACCTCTAACAATGGCACTCCAGGTCTCTTATTAGTCCTGGGAATGGCTGTCATTGTGTTGTATACAAAAATTTGGTACCATTTAGCTTCCCTTGATGCACAGAACTGGAAAAATATCCACAATAATAAAATTGTTATAACATCCTTTATTTCCAGTATGCTTTTTGAAGTAAGTAGCTGTTTGTATTCTACTTTTTAAAGCTTCTTTTTCTCTAGGTATTTTAAAAAATTTCACCAAGCTATTACTACTTTTATGTACTCTTCTTTCACTTCTCAAATTTAATTTTTTAAAAGGTACAAAGGATGGTATTTCAGAAAAATTGCCTCCCTTAAAGCATCTTAACTTTTTTCTTAACGTTTGGATGTTTGCTTATCCATGCTTTCCGCATTGACTTGTTTCTCTTCCTCTTTTTCATCATCCCCTTTTCAGCATCTGAGCATCTTCACTTTTATAACCACTGTAAAGGCATATAAAATAGCACTAGGAAATATGAAAACATTGCATTTATGTAACAACTATAAGAACATGATGAATTCTGGACATGGAATTATTTTATATTTGTAGATAAGTCATGGATGAAGAGAAAATAAAGTGAGTCAAATTCCTGATAGTCAATAGAAGTCAATAATTGAGGAAAGGCGAAAAATTATCTTCAGCAATTAAAATATTGATGGCAAAGCAAGAACCAGAATCCAGAAAATGATTAGACTGAATTTTAAGAGACAGAGTAAGGTAAACATTGGACCTGGATACAATGCAGAAAAAGCTAGAAAAACATTGTATTAAATACTGTGATAATGTGGATTATCTGAAGTTCATTGAATTGACACATTGCTTGTAAAGTGAATCAAGACACTAATAAAGTCAATTTTAACTCCACAACCTCATTTGCATATTTTTTGAACATTACTTAAATCATTTTACTTTTTTAAAAAATCACATGTAGCATTTGTCATGGGACAAGTACCGTCCTGAGCATTTTTAAATATAAAGTCGTATTATTTCCAAATTGATATTTTTCAGTTTATTTCAATCTCTAGTTCACATTTATTTTCCAAGTTGTCCAGTTTCTGGAATTGCTTTCTGTTTAAGCCCTCAGATGAGTCTTTGTATTGTTAGGACCTTGGCTTCCATGTTTATCATAAACTCTCCCTTTGCCTTGAGCATTCTGCAATTGTAAATCTCTGTCCCATTTCTTTCTTTCTTTCTTTTTTTTAAAGAGAGAGGAACAGTAAGGGAGACAGAGAGAGAGGGAGAATCAACTTTTTATTTAGCTTTTCACATGGCCTTCGTTGCTCCAACACTTCATCGCGTACATGGTGCTGGGTTTTGAACTCATTTCCCTGCACATGGTAGGCAAGCACCGTACCCACTGAGCCACAGCTCCAGCCCCTGTCCCATTTCTTGATTCTCAGGAACATAGAACTTATCCCTGTGTCTTATAACTGCTCAACTACACTGACTCTGAAACCAAGAAAAAGTCAATAACCAATAGTTCCTCATGGAGACTTCTGCAATTTTACTTTAATCCAGAAATACAGGAGATCGGAAGAACCATACTAACAGTCAAGGTATTTTATTGAAAATTTTAACACAATTAAATATATACCTAAATTAAATTAATGCTTCTATTGTTAAAATAATTCTAGAGTCTTGAAAAACGAAAAGAGAAAACAACATACTGGAACAGAAAAGTCAGTTTTGAGAAGTCTTTGAGATGTCATTCTTTCATTTATCCAGGTTTTAAATATATTTTTTAACTTTAGAATTTTAGAGGCTATTAAAGTATCTTTCAAGCTTCTAATCATGTTTCATTGTTTGTGTTTTAACCATATATATGGGAATTTAAAGTTAAACCTTTATCACAATTTTGTTTACAAATTGTTTAAGTCCTACTGTTCCTTAAATGTTCATGAGCAAATTAAATATTCCTATCTATTTCAGTACTTACCAGTGTGCTTTTTAGAGTACAAGGCATGATAAATATGAGTAAATTAATACATAAATCAAGAACATCTGAAGAAGTTTGGTAGTTCTGATATTATAGCTCATTATGTGACACTGACAACAAAAATTTAAGTTATCAACTGTTAAAAGTAAGAAGTAATATTTATGTTAGAAGTTTGACAGTGATTGCACATGTAACCTTTAAAACAGTGTCAATTTTTTTGCTTTAAGAGCCTGAATTGCTGCCATGTATGATTTATGTAATGGGAACAACTGAGTCCAAACCATTAGATTATTTAAACTTGGTGTTTAGTTAGAAAAGAATTAACTCACCATACCAATCCCAATTAATTAAAACATTTGATTTAAATCTGTAAATGATATGATGATGATGATTAAGCATTGGGGTAAAACACATCAGTTCTCAAAGTATATGCTTTCTGAATATATGCAGTGTTTCAGAATAGTGTTTCTATTCTTTTATTTTTTAAGTCCACAGATTATAATATTTGATAACATTCTTTGCTTAAAATAAGTCAGAACCAGTGATCATGTTTCACTGACTGTTTAATGAATTCTGAATTGTTGATTAAAACCATGTTGTCCTTGTAAAAGTGGTAGGATCACCAAAGGTAATTGCTGTGATGAGGAATAAGAAAGATAATGTATTCATCAAAGATAGTCCAACTAGGTTTTGATGGAAGTTTATTGTCAGGATCCTGAGGTCACTTTGCATAGATATCAGATATTTGACAGGATTTTCCTTTACACTGTCACTCCGTTCTGAATGCATTATTAAAATTTAAAAATATATATATTTTTGTGATAAGGTAAGTGGACTAATTGATTACTACCTGTAACATCACTGATAACTTGCCTAGAGTCAATTAATGAGGACAAAATAAATTGAATTTAAATTTACACATATGAAATAATTTATTTCTAATTAAAAAACAAAATAACTCAACATATTAATATCTGTTGTTCCTGTTATATCATATCTACAAATTTATTTTAGGAATAGCATGTAAAATGTATTAAAAGACATAAGTCCAATAAAATTTATTGTAACATTTTAAATAAGCTATTTGCCCAACAGTAAGGAGTAAGAGACATATTAAACACCATGTGGTATACAATGGGCCAAATTGGCCATAAAATCCTGTCTTAGATGAACATTTTGTTGTATGATAAAAATATGACATAATAATTGAAACATCTCTTGCCACTTATATTAAACAAGATTATTAATTTTCTTGCATTGTAAAAAATATAAGAATAGAATGTGATTAAAATATTTACTATTGGGGCTAGAGCGGTGGCTTACAGCGCTTGCTTGGCATGCCTGAGTACGCAAGTTCAAACCCCAGCACCCATGTATACAACTAAGTGTCTGAGCAGCAAAGACCATGTGAAAAATTCAATAGAAATTGATTCTCTCTGTCTCTCTCTCTCTCTCTCACTCACTGACCTTCTCTCTTTAAAAACAATATTTACTATTTGTATGTTTTGGAAATTATGAATGCCTTTATTTTCTTTTATGTATTTTTCTTTATTTAAAAAATATTCCTCTAGGCATATCCTACTAGAAAATAAGTGCCTTTTTAATGTCAAAATGAAGGCCTTCTTATAAAAGAGTTACCAAAAAATTATTTCTCAAATATTTTTTACTATGTAATATACTAACTGAACATATCTGGGGATTTGTATCAGATGAGTTGACTACTTTCTACAACGATACAATTTTTAAGAATTTTAATTCTTTACATAAAGGCAGTCAAGCTTTTCATTACTTTTTATTCCTTTATATTTGTTTCATTTATAATTCAATTAGGATGACAATAGCTTAAAGATATCCTACATTGTGTTGAGCAAAAATTGCACATGATTATTATCTATTTCTAACTTCCATAGTTATATAAAGTCTTATATCCCAGTTTTCTTACCTTTTAGTTGTGTGGTTTCTAGAAATTTCTATATATTTAGAACTTCAAAAACCTCATTTGTAGGCTGTATTCATATATCAAAAAGTACTGAGAATATCCAATGATATATGCTTGTGCCCCAGGAACCAGCAAGCACTCATTTAATATTTTTATTTTTTAAAAGAGAGGGTACAGTGAGAGAGAAAGGGAGAAAGAGAAAGACAGAATCAATTTTATTTAGTTGTTCATGTGGCTTTCATTTCCCCACACTTTGTTGTATACATACATGGTGCTGGGGTATGAACCCGCACACTCACACATGCAAGGCAAGCACCGTAACCACTGAGCCACTGCTCCAGCTCCACTCATTCAATATTAACCAGTAGTTTGAAGATGTAATATTAACAGCAGTAGCTACAATTCCACTGGTAACATTATCAGGAGTAGTGAGAATTCACTAATCCTCTAGCCATAATGGGCCTATGTTAGGTGTTTTAAATAATTATGCAATTTAACTTTCAAAATTAAAATAAAATAGAAAATAGAAAACAAAGTACTAAAATTGCATACATTTTATAGATGGGGACAAAAAGTTTTTTGAGGATGAATAATTTTAAATTTACTCAATGTATAAATGAAAAAGTGGAAATGAAGTCAAATTAATTTAGCTGCATATTTACATATGAAACCAGAATTTAATCTTGAGTATTTTCTATCTGCTTTTGAACTTATGAATTTTAAATTTAAAAATTCCTTATATTGAAAAAATGATAATATCAGATATTAACAAATGGCTTTCAATATTATTAAAAAAACTGGATGAACAATATCCACAGTTTATGTAACAAATCACTTACTTTTCAGTGAGATTAATGACAAAGAACATAGTAAATTTCCATTTGAGTTATAGCCATTCTTTGAGAAAAATAAAGGCTGTTACACTCAAAATTTAGGGGAAAAAAAACCTATACCTATGTCAACAAACAACATAAAGATTTTTTTCAAAGTTGCTTATATCAAATCATTTACTTTATTTTGGTGCGATTTATTGTTCTCTTGTCTCATGTTCCAGCACAACAAATATTTCACTGAAGATTTCCTGCCAAGACAATCTCAGGGTCACCCTGGAGGCAAATCCTGACCTTAGTATGCAAGAGTTAAGTTTCACACAAGAGCTTGATCCCAGCAGTGCATAGGCAATGTATGGTTTAAGTTTTGTGTAAATTTGGCGTAGGCAGTAGAAAATAAGTGTAATATGTGTTTGTGTTTCTTGTTATGCTCATGCCAGTAGCTGTCTTTCTTTAGGTTTTATATTAAAGTCTACCTAAGTTGTACTCTAATAATGTTTATATTCTTGATATTTATTCAGTTTTCCATCAGAGTCATTTATCTCTGCCAACTACCAGTCTTAGACCTAAATAATCTCATGGTGCATTTTTCTTTTCTTGGTTCAAAGTCAAAATTACATAAAAAAAATTTTTTAGGAACACTTTGAAGACTTAATATTCTCAGTCTGATAATCTGATACAAAACATACAAAGAAAGTAAAAAAAAAATTCTGGTAATCTTTATTTAGTGCCATCCCATGTTTTTATTTGTGCTGGTTTCTTGTTTAGGACCTAGCTTTCAGCAATAAATAAATTACTCCCTAGCTAGTAAATCCCAAAGAAGCAAAGCAAAATGATAAATCTATAGCCTTAAGAGGTTTATTCATAAATATCCATTTTGTTTAAGGCATGTTGGGTTTACTTGGTGGAAAATCAGTTGTCTTCCATAAACCACTAGAGAGGTGTTTATGTGAAAAGAAAGCCAAATGAAATACTGTTCATTATCTGATCTCCATCAAACTACAGAATTCCTTTATGAAATTAACAATGTGAAAAAATTCTTCTTTTTGAGTGAAGCAGTATTTAAAAGTTGGAATGAAAGAAATGATCCCCTTCTCCTCACAAAAATTGAGAGATTATTGATTTCCTTTCTTCCAGATTTTCCCACTTTAGAAAACATTCCCAGATTTCTAGGAGAGGACTAGCTCTTATTTTTTCATATTTGAAATGAAAAATGAAGAAAGTACTGGTAGTCAGGGTTATATATCCTAAGTGACACAGATAATAGCTTTAGTAAGTGCCTTTTTCTTTGGAAATTCAAGTCCAGAGTGGGAGCAACTAAAAGCCTTCCCTCACTGACAATGTCTGGACTCACAAGGGAAATATATTTTGTCATTGTGAACTTATTCCTAAGTGGAATAAAATTTTCTGACTAGCATTCAACTGCTTAAAATTCAGTTGACTAGATATAATACTTTATGATTACAAAGCACAAATCATATCAGTGTGGCAGACCTAGGTATTACTCTATTAGCTATTTTCCAAACTTTTAGGTAGGAAGAAATTGTGAGAAAAATTACAGAAGATATTTCTACAAATAGTTTGCTATAAGTCCATGCTATCTACATGTATATAAATGCTTAGGAAGAAACAAATAGTTGTATAAAGTGAAGGTGATAGGTATTAATCTCTTTATTACATAGCCCACTGACAATCTAGACCATACTTATGCTGAGCATTTTCTCTCAAGAATAGTTAACTAAGTTAAAATACATTTTTCAAGAGCAATTTTAGAAAATCTAAAATATTAATATTTTATGATCACTTACATTAGAATGAGATTTTATTTACCTGAGTCAAAAAGGTCACAAAGAAAGGAAGCAAAGAACCACATGTGATTTTCATTGTGTGTTAAATATATTGTAAAGAATGGGAACACACATGAGTTAAGGACAAAGAGAGCTTAGCTTTGAGTTCGTATAAATGATAGTACTGTAGATTTTTGTTTCTGTTTCCTATCATCTGATATACTTTGTTCAGTGTAACAACATTGATTAGGTAGTAGTTTTGTTCTTACATAAAAAGCATTTTATATTTGCAGAATTCTTGGTTGTTTGTTTGATTTCACCTCATAAGGTGACTGACAAAAGCTATTATTTTCATAAAGAAAAGGCCTCTGTCAGCTTTAACTCAAGGTCAGTGTGCGTTATTCATGGTCACTGGGGTTTATGTTTCCATTACAGCTTCTGCCTTAGAACATAACCGAGGAAGGCATTTCAGAATTGAAATCCCAAAATTCATTTAACCATTTGTAATTCATATTATAGCAAACCATACCTTAGGAGCATAAGTAATGCTGTTACAACTCTGACAAAGACCCATTAATTTTGTCAAGACATTTTATTGGGCCTTGAGAAAACATAAAATTAACTAAGACATGGTCTTGACCTTGCAGAGTTTGTAAGTGGGTTTGCACCCAGATGGACAGTAGAATCACGAGAGGAGCTTATAAAAATCGATGATGCCAACTACTAACAAGTATTCTGATTTGCCTGTGTGCAAACCAGGTGGGGCACTATTGTTTTACTGTTTCAAACCTGAGGGCACAAGCTAATCATTTGGGAACACTGTCAAGATGCAGAATCTGAGTGAGCAGGTCTGAGTTGCTCCTGATACTCTGCATTTTTAACAAGCTGTCAGATGATGTTAGTTAAAAAAATAAAATACTAAGAAGACAAGGATACAGAAAAATAATTGTCCCATGCTCCCACCCCAAATAAACATTGACAACTAATTACAATAATGAAGAGGTAATTTCAGTCTATATTATTAAGGATACCTATGTGATAGTCACTCAAATAAAAATGTTCCTAAGGAAATGGACTGTTTGGAAGTCTTATGTATCTCCAGGGCTTCAATTGTTTGGGTACATTTACTTTCTCTTTTTGATAGGCCTTCATACCACTGGCAGATCCTGCTCCCAGCCATGGAATACCAGTTTCCACAGGTTTCCTTAAGTAGTCTACATAGCTCACTACTTTTGGAGCACCTTTCATGGTGCCCTAGCCTCCACTGACAGTCTAACTGCTATTATTTAGGAATAGAGCTTTATGCAACCATATGGGTGGCTACAAAGTAGCAGCAATATTGTAATATGCTGTGAAATACAATTTTTAAAAAATCTGCTCACATTCAGGGCCGACCAGAAAATGTTTGATCCTGCACTTGGTTCCCTCTTGAAAGGGAATGTGATGCTGCCCCAGAGGGAGCTGGTGCACATCCCAGATGGAACAAGGCTGCCCTCCTCCTCTAGCTCCAGTCAAGGTACTGCACAGTGCTTGGGGGAGGGACCTTGCAATGCTAGTTTCCAGGTGAGGTAAAAATATAGCCTTCGGTCAATAACGTATGAAATCCTTTTGAAACAAAACCATAAGCCGCTATTGGTGTGTGGGTGAAAATCAGGTCTGGATAGCAAACCTGTACCTAAACTGCCATAGAAACCACCTACTCTATTTTACTTCACCAGGGCACATTAGCACTAGGTTAACTGTACTTTGAAAAGGACCAAGGGGACTAATTCAGTGCTAGGAGCACCCTGCCCACGAGCTGCCTTTCTTCACTAAATGGCTAAGATGGTATTTGGGCTGGTCTTCTAAGGGCAGCAGAGATGGGACTTTGGTAATTTATATTATCAATAGCTTTCTCTCTGGAAAACTCAAAGACAGGAACTAAATGTTGAGAGAGAAGCAGGTAATGAGGTATGGATGGTCATGACCAAGTGTGAAAAAACATCCTGTGCCAAATGTCCACAGCAAACCCAAAAGTTTAGGATGGCTTTTGGTGACTGAGTCTCTCTTCCTTTCAGCAAAAAAAGGATCAATTCCCTTAGGTCATGGAATACATGATATGTCAATGTGTAGTTTCAGAGCACAGTGATAAACACGAGTGAAGTATGCTCTTCAACTGCAAATATTTTGCAATGCAGCCATTTCTGCTGAGGTTTAGGTACTGGTGTACGCATCGGGTATACACATGTGCAACAAAGGAGGAGTGCTGGACACTCATCAAGAACCTGCTGTAAGCTGTGAGCTTTCAAGTACAAATATTAATATAAACAAGTACCCTTTAAAAAAATCTAGCTATTGAATCTTTCAATAAGCAGAATGTGAAACTTGAAGATAGAGAAAATTTGAGCTAGTCAGTTTAATTTAGGTGAAAGTGATTCTAGAATTTGACTTGCCCAAGAAACTGGGTTTCACATTTAATTGCCAGAGTATCCATTAAAAAATACAAAATACTTGATTGAATTAAAATTATGCTTTATGATCTCTAGTCTTCATGAGTTTCTCTTCTTTGGTTGTTATCCCTACTTTAAAACTCAGAGAAAGCACATTTATGTGCAGCACACATTGTCTAACCACACACTCGAAAGCACCAATACACATACGCACACACATATGCACATGCACATGCTAGATATCGTATAAATAAATGCCCTGCTACCATATCGAAGAAGGGAAATCTGGAACCCATCGTAATTGTCAGAAAACTGCGAAAGGGTCTGCCTGGTTGTGACCGAGCCAGTCTATCTTTAGCATTGTGTCATCTCAGTAAGCTCAAAATGCGCACGATAGTTCAACAGAACAGAAGCTGTTCTGTGGCTGGAGGATGTAAACACAAGTGTGTTTGGGTGACTCAAATAAGAAGGAAGGCATCCTGCGAGATGGCAGCAAAGGAAGTGGTGCATTAGTCTCCACCATACCCCAGGTCTAGCTTCTGCATGAAGTTGAAAAGAATTTTCACTTAAAGTTTCAATGGAAATCTCAACTTCACTTGCACAATGGCAAATTGGCCACAGTCTTTTAGCACTGAATGTATAGACTTACACTGCTGCAGTAACTGATGCACTGATTTAAACTAAGTTCCTCATTGTTCAGTTTAATATATTTTTGTTTGTTTGTTTGGGTTTCTTTATTGGTTCAAGATAGTCTTACATTTAGGAGGGAATCATTGCCATACGATCACGAACACATACACAATGACAGAGTAAACCAAGGCTGATGGCATTCCATGGTCTCCCACCTTTGGGTCATCTCCCCCAATCCCATGTTTCCCCTACTTCACCTCAGTGTTAGTTGGGCTTCTCATGGAAGTTGAAGGTTCCCCACTGGGTTGAATACACTCTTACTCCCTCCCTCCAGCTGCCTTGATATCCCTCCTATTCCCTTCCCCAATCCCTGCCTCCCTCCCTTCATCCCCAGCATCATAGGCTAGGTTCATCCTGCTCATATAAAAATTTACCTATGTTGAGGATATTATTTGCTTGGCCAACTATCAGTCTGTTCCGATTGTTTCTAGCTTCCACATACAGGAGAAAACATTCGGCCCTTGAATCTCTGAGTTTGGAATATTTCACTTAGCATAATTTTTTCAGTCTCCATCCATTTGGCTGCAAATGTCATGATATCATTGTCTCTAATAGTGGAGTAGAATTCCAATGTATATATGTACCAAAGTTTTTAAATCCACTCGTATAGTGAGGCATCTGGGTTGGTTGCATAATTTAGCTATAGTAAATTGAGCTGCTATAAACATTGATAAAGCTTTATATCTGTAATATGCTAATTCTAGCTCTTTGGGGAAAATACCAAGGAGTGGGATAGTTGAGTCATAAGGTGGTTGCAGCCCTAGTTTTTTGAGGAGTCTCCACACTGCTTTCCAAAGTGGCTGTACCAATTTACAGTCCCATAAACAGTGTACTAGTGTTCCACTCTTCCCACAGCCCCTCCTGCATCTGTCATTGTTCATATTCTTCATTTTTGCCCCTCTGATAGGAGTGAGGTTAAATCTCAGTGAAGTTTTGATTTGCTTTTCTCTGATTGCTGCTGATGTAGAGCATTTTCTCATATATTTATGGACTTTTTGGAATTCCTCCATTGAGAAATTTCTATTTAGCTCCCTGGCCCATTTATTGATTGGATTATTTGTGGGTTTGGTGTTCAGTTTTTTGAGTTCTTTGTATATTCTGGATATTAACCTTCTGTCCAAGGTGTAGCAGGCAAAGATTTTCTCCCATTCTGTAGGATCTCTCTTGACACTCTTGACTAATTCTTTAGCTGTACAGAAGCTTTTTAGTTTAATTGTATCCCATTCATTTATTCTTGGCTTTAATGCTTGCACTATGGGTGTCTTGTTAAGGAAGGTAGTGCCAACCCCTACGTCATGAAGTATTGATCCTACTTTTTCTTCAAGCAATTCTAAAGCTGGTGATTTAATTTTCAGATTAACCATTGAACCATTTAGATTTGATTTTTGTGCAGGGTGAGAGGTAAGAATCTAATTTCAGTTGTCTGCATATGGCTGTCCAGTTTGTCCGATACCATTTGTTGAATAGGCTGTCCTTTTTCCACACTATGCTTCTGCCCCCTTTGTCAAATATCAGATGGCTAAAGATTTGTGGGTTCATTTTAGTATCTTCTATTCTGTTCCATTGGTATTAACTCTGCTTTGATACCAATACCATGATTTTTTTTACTATAGCCCTGTAGTATAATTTCAGGTCAGGAATTGAGACACCGCCTTTTTCCTTTTTCTTGCTTTTGGCTATTCTGGGTCTTCTGTTATTCCATACAAATTTGAGATTTGCTTTTTCTATGTCCGTGAAGAATGTCATTGTTATCTTGATGGGGACTGCGTTGAATCTGTATAGAGCTTTCGGTAGAATGACCATTTCAGCAGCCACTTTGCTGAAATCGGTTATAAGCTCTAGAAGTCTTCCGGTTGAGCTTATTGGGTCTTCTAGGTATAGGATCATGTCATCAGCAAATAGAGACATCTTAACTTCCTCTTTTCCCGTTCAAATTCCTTTGATTTCCTCCTCTTGTCTGATAGCTCATGATAGGATTTCAAGAATTATATTGAATAAGAGTGGGGAAAGTGGACAGTCTTGTCTTGTTCCAGAATTCAGTGGATATGTTTTCAGTCTTTCTCCATTAAGCATAATGTTAGCTATGAGTCTGTCATAAATGGCTCTTAAAAAAAGTAAAGTATCTTCTTTTGATCCCTATCTTTTCCAGAGTTTTAAGTATAAATGGTTGCTGAATTTTATCAAAGTCCTTTTCTGTGTCAATTGAGATGCTTATATGATTTTTATATTTAATTTTGTTTAAGTGGTAGATTATATTTATTGACTTGCTTATATTGAACCAGCCCTGTTTTCCTGGAATGAAGCCCACTTGATCATGATGTATTATCTTTTTGATGTATTTTTGGATCCAGATAGCTAGAATTTTATTAAGGATTTTAGTGTCTATGTTCATCAGGGAAATTAGTCTGTAGTTTTCTTTTCTTGATGTGTCTTTATTGGGTTTTGGTATAAGCATTATATTGGCTTCATAAAAAATGTTTGGGGGCTGAAGTGGTGGCTCAACATTTATGCCACTTCCCTTGCATGCATGAGTATGCAAATTCAAACCACAACACCACATACACAGCAAAGTCTTGAAGCAATGGAAGCCACATGAAAAACTGAATAAAGTTGTTTCTCACTTTCTCTCTGTCTCTCACTGTCCCTCTCTCTTTAAAAAAAAAACAACGAAAAACAAAAACAAAAAAGTTTTTGGGAGGGTTCCAACACTTTCGGTTTCATGGGGAAAAGCTTGTAGAGGATTAGTGATAATTCTTCTGTAAAGGTCTGATAGAATTCTGCCATGAATCCATCAGGTCCTGGGCTTTTCCTTTTTGGAGAGCCTTTAATTACTGATTTGATTTCACTACCTGAGATTGGTTGATTTAGATTTTCAGTGTCCTCTGATGTTAATTTGGGAATGATGTATGTGGCCAGATATTTGTCCATTTCTTCCAGATTATCAAACTTGTCGGAGTATAATTTTCAAAATAAGTTCTAATAATCTTCTGTATTTTGGTTGAGTCAGTGGTGATATCTCCATTTTCATCTTTGAGTTTGTTGATTTGCTTCACTTCATTCTTCATTTTGGTGAGGTTGGTAAGGAGTTTGTCGATCTTATTTATTTTTTCAAAGAACCAACTCCTTGTTTTGTTGATAATTTTTATTGTTTTTTGTGTGTTCTCAATTTCATTGATTTCAGCTCTGAGTTTAGTTATTTCTTGTCTTCTCTTAGCTTTTGGATTGGATTATTCCTCTTTTTGCAGGAGTTTGAGTTGGAGCATAAGACTATTTATTTGGGCTCTTTCCAGATTTTTGATGTATGCACTCAGTGCTATAAATTTACCTCTTATGAATGCTTTCACATAATCCCAGATATTTTGATATGTTATTTCATCATTTTCATTCATTTCCAAGAATTTCTTGATTTCTGTTCTCATTACTTCTTTTATCCATTGTTTGTTTAAGTGGATTTTATTCAATTTCCAACTCTTTGAGTAGTTTTTATTGTTTTTCTTGCTGTTAATTGCTAAGATCATAGCATTGTGGTATGACAGGATGCATGGGACTATATCAACCTTTTTGGATTTGTTAAGGTTAGCTTTGTGGACTCAGATGTGGTCTATTTTGGAGAAGGATCTGTGAGCTGCTAAGAAGAAGGTAAACTCAGTCGATTTAGGATAGAATATTCAGAAAATGTCTGTTAAGTCCAGTTGATTAATAGAGTTGTTTAGCTTAGAGATATCTTTGTTGAATTTTGCTTTGATGATCTGTCTATTGTTGATAATGGTGTATTACAGTCCCCAGTATAGTTGTGTTGAGATAGATGAGGGGTTTAAATGTCCTTGAATATTTTTTCCATATATTTGGGATGGTTGTAACTGGGGGCATAAATGTTAACTATTCGTTACATCACCTTGATGTAGTGTTCCTTTTATTATGATATAGTGATGTTCTTGGTCCTTTCTATTTTTTTTTGGCCAAAATTAACTTGATCAGATATTAAGATCACAATGCCAGCTTGCTTTTTTGGGGCCACAAGCCTGGTAGACATTTTGCCAATCTTTCACCTTCAGTCTGTGTCTATTTTTGATTGTGAGATGTGTCTTCTGTAGGCAACATATTGTTGAATATTTTTTTGATCCAGTAAGCCAATCTGTGTCTTTTGATTGGGGCATAAAGTCCATTCATGTTCAGATTTAGAATAGATGTGGGAATCTAAGTCCTTGATGTTGTGACTATTGTTGTGTTTTGCACCATCTTGGATATTTTTTGGTGTATTTTGTGGTTATTGACTTTCTTTTGTTTAAGGGTTTTGGAAGTTGTTAGCATGTTCTTTTGAGTAAAGTGTGTCCTTCACGATTTTCTGTAGTGCAGGCTTTGTGTCCATGTTTCTTGTTAGCTTGAATTTCTCACTGAAGTATTTAATTTCCCCATCACATTTAAAGCTGAGCTTTGTAGGGTATATTATCTTTGGCTGGAAATTATTTTCTTTCAAAGTTTGAAAAATATCATTCCATGCTCTCCTGGCCTTTATTGTCTGATCTGAGAAATCCATAGTAATCAGAATTGGTCTGCCTCTGAATGTGATTTGGTGTTATTCCTAGCTGTTTTTTCAGGATTCTTTCCTTTACTTCTGTCTTATTCATTTTACAGATGATGTGTCTTGGTGAGTTTCTTATTTGGTTAGGTCTGTTTGCTGCCCTATGGGAGTCTTGAATTTGATTTTCTTGTTCAATTCTGATATGGTGAAATTTCTCCTTGGCAATTTCACTTAGAAAGTTCTTAATGCCCTTTATTTGTTGTTCAATATTTTCTTCAATTCCACTTACTCTCATGTTATTTCTTCTCATCTTGTCAAGCATTACTTGGAAGTTCTGATCATGTACATACAATAAGTTTCTTTTCTTGTCTGTCCTTCTTGAACTTGATGTTGCTCAGCCTGTATTCATTATTTGGTGTTCATTCTTCAAGAGCTGAGGTTCTATTTTCTATTGAGTTTAGTCTGGTATTAGTATCTTCCAATGAGCTCTTGATTTAGTTGACAGTGTTTTTCAATTTTAAGAACTCTGCTACATCTCTTTTGAGAATGTCTAGCTCTTTATATATGTGGTCTCTCATCTCCTGGAATTGCTTTCTTATCTCTTTCCTTACATCTTTCAATTCTTTGGTTCAATTACTAATCATATTGTTGATCCAATTTTTTAGGTTTTCATCTAGGACTCTGATCATAGAATCTTTGGATGGTGAGCTGTAAGGTTGAGGTAGAGGATTGTTTCCCTTTTCCCTCATTTTCAATTACAGGGATTGTGACTTGAGGACTGACAGTGAATCATTGTCTTGAGGGCTTTGCTGATGGTATTGGAGCTTCTTATCTCTTTGCTTAGTTGGGCTGGTGTACAATTTGGGTAGCACAGTTCAATGGCTGGTACCCCAATCAGTGAAGTATTGTGGAGCTTTAGCTTTTCCAATATCTCAGTGGATAGGTGGTAGAAGTCAACAAGTGCAGGCAAAACATACAACATACAATGTCAACTGTGGCTATTACAGTATTGATTAGCACCTATAGGAGCAATCAGATTAGCATTTTTCTTCCATGACAGCACTCACACTATCTTTAGTTAGCAATTAAACACCTGTTTTCAGATAAGGTGTTCTTTTCAGTTTAGCAGGACCTCTGTAGGGGAGGGGAAAAAGTCTAGAGAGCAAAGGGAATTAGGTAGGAAGGTAGTGTGGAACTTGTGAATTAGGATATAGAACTACAAGGTAGCAGCGATGATGTAGGCAACTCTGATAAGAATAAGGAAAAGATAGACATGGAATGAGAGGGGGCTGGAGTGGTGGCTCAGCATTTACTGCACTTGCCTGGCATGTGCGAGTACGTGAATTCAAACCCCAGCACCACATACACAACAATGTATCAGAGCAACGAAAGCTACATGAAAAAATAAAAATAAAATTGATTCTCTCTTTCTCTATCTCCCTGTCCCTCTCTCTTAAAAAAAAAAAAGAAAGAAAAAGAAAAAGAAATGGGATGAGAGTGGGGTAAAGACTCTGAGGGAGGATGAGAGAGTAGAATACAGTTTAGGAATTGACAGAAGAAAGGGAAGATAGGGTAGTAGAGAGTGGGGGTCTCTTCAACCCATGGGGTATGAGGACTAGTTTGCTATAATGTAGGCTTCCCCAGGTCAGACCCCAGCAATATGGATATAATAGTCAAACACAAGAAGTCACAATTACAGCAAAAGCCAACCACACAGACACACAAACAAATGAAATTACATATATCCAGGAACACCAATTTTTAATAACAACAACAGAAAAAAATGTTGGGAAGTTTCTGAGTTTTTACATCGAGGTCAATATGTACCACTGGGGAATGTGCTCATAGCTGACTTCTAGGTGGAGTCACTTCCAGTTGAGTTTGTTGGAGGGAATGAATTTTGGTGGTCTCAGCTGACAGTGAGATTCCCAGGAGGCCTCCCAGTACTTTTCTCCTGTAGAAAAGTTGCAAGCAATCACCTTCCCTGTTTCCTGGGAGAATAGACTTCAGAGCCACCCAGTTGCAGTCTTGGGCAGTTTAGTGTCTGCCTGCCCAAACTCCTGTCCCTCTTCAGCTGAGGACCCGGGAGCCATTGGGAGTCTTGTGGATCCTGGATCAGCTGTAAGTGAGAGTGTTCCAAGGAGAATGGTCGTCCTGGACTGATCTCTCCCGGGATCATTATTGCCCCACTCTTGGAAGTCTTGAGGTCCTTAGTGGCAGTCATAATCCCAGCAAGGGGAAGCAGGCATGAAGGAGACACCAGCCCAACTAGACCAGTGTTTCTGGAGGTCTCAAATGCAGTCACTAGGGAGCATGGAAGCCCAGTCCCAGCACCTATAGGATCATGTCTGTACACAGAAATCAAGGTCGGAAAGTGGAGCAAGGCACTGAGTCCAGGCTGCCCCTTTTCTTCATAAGTCCCTGAGGTTGATGTTAGCCACTGCCTTGTCTGATAGTTTCAGGCAGCGCCTGTCATACCTGCAGCCAGAGACAACCCTAGCTGATAGGCCCTTTTAAGCAGAGTCCTGGTGACAGAATCTTCCACCGTTCAGGTGTGTAAGGAGGTGGGCGGGAAGCCTTCAAATACAAGCCACAAGACCAGAAGAGAGGATCCGCCAGTCCCACACAGCCCCCAGGGCAGAGAGTCAAAACACTGAGGATTTGGAGCTGCTCCTCTGGACTGAGGTCTCTAATCCATGATGTAGCTGTTGACTTTGGTTTCACTTTTGATGAGGCAGTGTCCCATACCGCCCTCTGGGGGATTTCAAGATAGCGGTGTCTCCCCACTTCTACACTTGATCAGATTTAGGTTCTCTAATTTGTGTGTATTAAAGCAGATCTAGGGCTGCTGCTGCTGCTGCCGCAGTCTGGGAGCATAGGGTTCTCACACCTAGGTTCTGCTGAGCTCTCACTGTTGTGTCTGGGTTAAACTACTTGTGCACAGGTTCCCCCACTCCAGACTAATTCCCCTCCCACTGGCTAGGAAGCTGGCTGGGTACCTGGCATAACTTTCAACTTGACTATGGCTCCATGTTACTACTCTTCCTTCCTTGTATGGTAATGAATTTGGGGAGGAATTTTGCTGTTCACCCACCATCAGTAAGGCACTTCTTCCACTGTTGGTGTCCCTCATTCACGGAGAGATTTCTCATCCAGCACTGCTTGGTACCTGCTGCCCCTGCCACTGCCACCACCACCATTCTTCCTCAATCATATTTTACATTTTTATAATTAAACCTGGATGTCAAATAGATAAATAGTGTGAAATTATTTCATCTATTTTATCAGTTAATTCCCTTAATTTTTTGATAGTCAAACCATATTCTTTTAAAAAGGCATTCTCCTTTGTATTAATTAATTCTACTTCAATATTTATCTGGTCTCATCACCATAGCTTTACGTATAAAATTTTCTATATGGGATAGAATCTGTTCTCTAAGACCTTATGAGAAAATGTTTAGATACACCAAAACTTTGTTAAATGATTTGCAATTTCACTGGGCAGCAGTTTCTTTTTCTTGGTATATTTTCAGCCCCTATATTTCTACAGTTCTCTGAATCCCCAAGAGAACTGTGTAATACAATTAATTTAAAAGAAAGTTATTTAATTTTAAATGGGAGGATAATTATTTGGGAAAGAATTGGTCTTGCAAAACTGGCCCAGTCCCTAGTGAATATTTGTAGTGTGCTGTAATGTCTTTGCTTCCTTTTGCACACTAGTACTTGCACATGGCCACTCATGTAATAAAGAATTTTCTGCCCTAGATATCCCTTGTGCATTTATTAATCCCCTGTGCTGTTTAATTCCCTTTGATCACTGAACCAAGTGGACTAAACCAGTCCATCAAGACCCTGTCAAATAAAAAAGATGAAGAATGAAAAAAGAAGAGGATGTTGTTGGCTCAATGCATCAGGCCTATATAAGAAAACCTTGGCCAGGCTTTCTATCTCTATTGATGTCTTTGCAACTGTGTAAGCTTTGACCTCGGTTCTGCAGATTACACACTCTGACATTGCATCAATGCTTGTAAAGGCTACTGTTGTTATCTAGTGAGAGCAATGATATAGCCAGTCTCTTGCATCATCAGTTAGGCTCCAGAAACCTTCACATCTGTATTTTGTACACCTGACATTGCCATGTGTTGACTACTTCTTTAAGGAGTGAAGATCATTTACTCCCACAGTTCACTCCAGTTTCTCTTTATTTTCTATAATTTTTATTTTTGTTGGATTTTCTTTTGGTAGAGGCAGGGGTGTTGGAAAGCAGGTACAGTGTATGTTTATGTAAATCTGGAGATAAATTATAGGAGAGAATTAGGAAGATAAATAGTGATTGTATTAAGAAAATATTCAAGATAGGTTAAGTTCCATAATGGTGTTTGATTTTCACTTACTAAACATTTTTTTAAATTTTTGTGTAATACATTTTTCTGTATCTTCACTTCTATAAAATATCAACATTTTATTACATATTTGGGAACTAATAAATTAATTCCAGAATATCTGAACAGTATAATCTTCCTCTTAGAATTCAATAATAAAATGAAGTCCTTCAAAGAAAGCAAAGGCAATTATTTGCAGTCCTTTCTACCCCCAGCAGCTTAACTTTATAATGTATGGAGAATACTAAATAAATAGCATTCTAGTAAGCTTTATTAGAAGAATAGGTCTTATGCAATTGCATATGAAAATATAAAATTATTGTGAATGTTAAAATATTTTTCACTTTTGAGTCCTTTTCATGTTATGCAATGTTTTTAATTTTATTACTTTAAGAGTACTGATGCGGGGCTGGAGCGGTGGCTCAGCGGTTTCGGCGCTTGCCTGGCAAGCACGAGGACCCGGGTTCAAACCCTAGCACCACGTACACAACTGAGTGTTGGAGCAACGAAGGCCATGTGAAAAACTAAATAAAGTTGTTTCTCTCTTTCTCTGTCTCTCTCACTGTCCCTCTCTCTTTTAAAAAAAAAAAAAAGAGTACTGATGCATTTTTCTAAGTACTAAACACAGGTATCATAGTTTTGAAGTTTTAAGCTATTAAAATTATATTATTTATTAAAACACTCCTATTTGCCCAAATTCCATATGCTTTGATTTCTATGTTATTCTCTTGCTATTAATTAAGATGACTACATAATTTTCTAAGCTCATGATTTGTTTATCTTTCCATTTTATTATTCGTTTTAAATTTGTTAGTATTATATTTACTCTACATAAAACTTGCTAGGTTTTATAATACTATGTTTACTTATACCCATAATCATCTTTTGAATTTAACTCTTAGTTCTCATTTCTCTGTCTTCTGATTTCCTGTCGCATAATTTAAAGATTAGATTTTAGCTTTGAATGCCAGAATCCTAAATTGTTTCTGGGCTCTCAGAACCTCATCAACAAGCAGATTATCTGATTGCAATAAATCACATGTGGACTGAAACTCAGGAGTTCCTCTTGGTCCACAAACTTATTTGTGAGGTCTGTGTTTGTTGTCAGCTGAGAATTATATATGTGGTCTCCAGCTTTAAAATTATAGGAGATGGATTTAGTGCTTGAGATCCTAGATTCAGAAGTTGGGAGGCAGAGGACCAGAACAAAATTCTTTGAGTCATGATAGGAGTCTACTGACTCAGCCATGATCCATCAACCTTCTCTGCATGTTTCATCTACTGCCATTTGATTTTGGCACAAAGGAGTTCCTTTTAGGTGGAGTAACGGAATAGAGAATTTCTTTTTTTCTTTTCAAACAAAGTATCGGACATAAACTAAAATAATAGAAGTGATATTTCATTTCAAGCCTTTAATAATTAAGTATATTGTTTTCAATTTCTGTAACTACAGGCAGAGTTGAACTATATATGATAAAGGGAAAGAATCAGATTTTCACAAGTAGTTTTCTTTTTGCAGTGATCATTTGCATTAAAATATAACTAAGATCCAAATTATTGGCAAGAAAAATATTACTACTTAAATGTAATTCAATATTAAAAAGGCTAAGTCTTAATCCTAATTATAAAATGAGTTTTTACTCAGTAAAATGTAATCATTTCACTTTTATTCTCTGAAACAATTAGAAGCTTTAGATGAAAGAAATGAGAACAACAATTCTGATTAGGATCAAGTTTCTAGTGATAAATTTTTGAACTGAGTCTGAAATTATTATATTATGTTCCACTTCTTCTGGCATTGAATAAAAATCAAGCATATTATTTTACAATTGTATGAAAATGATAACCATGAAAAATCACTTCATAACTGATATAGATATTTTGAAGTTTTAAAAGAGATGTTTTCCTCAAAATCTATATTTGCTGTTAGGACACATTTTTAATAAAAATTTTCTAGATATGAAGAAAATTTCTTAACCTTAAGTTTTCACAAAAAGACAACATTGATTTAGATGGTTTTTAGGTTATATCACTTAGATATGCTGTTTAATAAACACTGATTATTTTTGCTACAATTGTGTTGTATAGCACATTTATACAACTGGTGTACAAAACTGTAACTCCTTTCTAATGTTATTAATACTAATATTGTATACCATTTTCCATTTTATGTTGAATACCCTTAAACAGTTATAATGCTGAATCAAATTTTCATTAGAAACATGATGAATTACTCTGAGAAGTTACTTTGTAAGTGTCCTCCAAATTGATTCCATGTGGAAAACCTACTGCATCTATTAGGGAGACATTTTAAATGATTTTAATGTACAGATTTATATTTATCTCAGGATTATGGTCAAGGACTTGGTCAAGGTTAGGACTAATTAGGATTCTGTTCAGAATTTGGTGGAATAATTTACTGAATTCCTTATCAGAAATGTTCTTGAGCCTTGTTTGAATCACCTTACATTGATGGCTCTCATTTTTAAAAAAAAAATCTTTAAAAATATTCTTTATATTTTTATGATTTTATTAGTATGTTATAGTTGCACACAATATTAGGGTCCACTTTGACATAATCATATATATGCTTCTTCCTCTCCCCTTTCTACTCCACCAGTCTTTCTTCTATTCATTTGTATTGTTTTATCTTAAATCAGTATTTTATATATATATATTACATATATTTCTATAACATATATCATATATTACATATATTTCTATAATATATATTATATATTACATATATTTCTATAATATATGTATTGTATATTACATATATTTCTATAATATTTTCATATGTATGAAATTCACTATGGTATATGCATATGTATACATATCATATTTTTGTCAAATTCATCCTACATTTCATCCCTTTTCTTGTTCCTCCTTTTCTCTTCTCTATCCATGTCTTCTACTCCACTGATTCCCTCTTTCCCCCTTATTTTGATATATTTTCCACATCTGAGAAAAAATATTTGACCTTTGATTTTTTGAGTCTGGCTTATTTCACTTAACATGATCTTCTCATTTTCCATACATTTCTCGACAAATACCATAGTTTCATTCTTCTTTATGACTGAGTAAAACTCCCTTTTGTAGGGCTGGAAATGTGGCTCAGTGGTAGAGTGCTTGCCTGGCATGTGTGAGGACCTGAGTTTGATCCCCAGTTTCATATACACAAGTAAGTGGAGGAAAAACAAAAACAAGATGAAAAAAGTAAAAGATAGCTATCGCTTCTCTTTCTCTCTCACTTGCTCTCATTCTCTCAAAGAAAAACAGAACTCCTTTGGGTATATATATATATACATATACACATCATTTTTTAATCCATTCATTTATTGATGGGCATCTAGACTGATTCCAGAATTTGACTACTATGAATTTTACTGCTATAAACGTTTAAGTGGCTATATTGGTATACTATACTGATTTTAGTTCTTTTGGATAAGTGCCAAGGGTAGAATAGCTGGGTCATATGGTGGTTCCATTCCTAGTTTTTTAACGTATTTCCATTCTGCTTTCCAGATGGCTCCACTAATTAGTGTACCCACCAACGATGTATGAGTGTGTCTTTTTCCCACGTCCTCACCACCATTTATTATTATTTGTATTCTTAATGATTGCCATTCTAACTGGAGTGAGATGAAAGCTCAATGTAGATTTGATTTGCATTCCCTAGATTGCAGGGATGTTAAACATTTTTTTTCATATATTTATTATTGCCTTTTGTATTTCTTCATTTGAGAAG
This sequence comes from Aplodontia rufa, assembly GCA_004027875.1. NCBI lineage: Eukaryota > Metazoa > Chordata > Mammalia > Rodentia > Aplodontiidae > Aplodontia > Aplodontia rufa. The sequence continues at coordinate 29,327 of PVKS010005932.1, forward strand.
CGTCTGTTTAAAATCTATTTTCCCACTTATTGATTGGGTTATTTGGTTTTGTTTTTGTTTGTTTTTTGGTGTTACAACTTGATAAGTTCCTTATATATTCTGTATATTTCTCCTCTTTTGGAGGAGCAGCTGACAAAGATTCTCTCCCATTCTGCAGGTTTTCTTTTCACAATCTTAATGGTTTTCTTCACTGTGCAAACTTTTTCCATCCTTCTTGATTCTATTTCTTGAGATTTTGTGGTCTCAATAATGATGAAGTCAGTACCTGTGCCAACATGTTGGAGTGCTGAGCGTGCTTTCTTCTAGCAGTTGCAAAGTTTCTGGTCTAATTCCTAGGTTTTTGATCCACTTTGAATTGACTTGTACAGGATGAAAAATAGGGAGCATTTCATTCTTCTGAGTACAGATATCCAATTTTCCCAGTACCATTTGTTAAAAAGACTATCTTTTCTTCAATGTTGTTTTTGACATCTTTGTGTAGTATCAGATGATTGTTTATATGTGGATTTGTCTATGTGTCTTTTACTATATTCCATTGATCTTCATGTTTATTTTGATAATAATATCATGCTGGTTTTATTTCTGTAATATAATCTGAAAACAGGTATTTTGATGCCACTTGCATTACTCTTCTAGCTAATGATTATTTTGACTATTCTGGAGCTCTTGTTCTTCTAAATTAATTTAACTGTTTTTTTTTCTAGTTCTGTGAGCTATGTTGTTGATGTTTTGATATGTATCACACTCAATCTGTGTAATGATTTTGGTTGTATGGTCATTTTGACAACATTACTTCTGCCTATCCAAGAACACTTTTTCTTTACTGTTTTATAGTTTTTTTTAAAAAGAGAGGACAGAGAGAGAGAGAGAGAATCAATTTTTATTGAGGTTTTTTTTTTCAAAGTTACTTTTTAAAAAATTTTTATATTTGAACAACCATACACATTTTTAACAAAATAATATAAAATGTGTATAGTTTCTGGATACTAGATTTACCCCCAGGAGTGCCCCCCCCATTTCCTACCCATATTCCTCCCTTCCCTTACCCACAATATCTCTAAAAAGTATTAGGCTGTATAACATTACACCTTATCTGGATTTAACACATGATAATAGACCATCTTTCTGAATGGCCAGGGTCTAGTTCCAACCTCCACAGATGAGTAGTTTTTTCACATGAGTTTCATTACTTTGACACTTAGTTGTGTACGTGGGTGCTGGGGTTTGAACCTGTGTACTTGCACATGTTGGGCAAGCGCTGTAACAACCAAGCCACCGCTCCAGCCTCCAATTGTTTTGTAGTTTTAATTGTAGAGGTCTTTTACCTCCTTGGTTATGTTTATTCCCAAGTACATTATTATATTTTTTGAAACTACTTTCAATGGAATAGCTTTCCTGATTTCTTTCTCAACAGTTTTATTTTGGTGTATAGGAAAGCAATTGATTTATTTGTGCTATTCTTGTATCATGCTACTTTGATGAATTTGTTCATCAGCTCTAAGAGTCTTATAGTCGAATTTTTGGGGGTTATTCTAAATATAGGATCATTATATGAATAAACTGAAATAATTTGACTTCATATTTCCCTATCTGTATCTCTTTAGATTCCTTCTCTTACCTGATATCTCTGGCAAGAGTTTCAAGAACTATATTCAATAAGAGTGGTGATAGTGGAACTTCTGCTCTTGTTCCCTCCCCTGCCCTGGAGCTTTTAGATGATTTTCTTTGATTAGAATATCATTTCCCATAATTTCACTCAGTCTGTGTATGTGTGTATATCTGCCAGTGTATGTGTGTGCAGGTAGCAGATTGTTAGGTCTTGATTTTTATTTTTATTTTTTTACATCAATCAGCCACGCTATATCTTGTAATTATAGATTCAAGACCATTTATAATATGGTTATTGAAATGTATGGAATTGTTCCTGTCATTTTTTTCTTCTGTTTGTTTTGAATTTTCTGTTTACCTTTTCCTTATACATCTTAGAGATTTGATTGTTTTCTATATTAATAATGTTTGATTCTTAAATTTCATTTGAATATCTGCTCTCATAGGGGGATTTATTCTTCTCCATGCTCTCATGATTGTGTTTATTGTTCTTACCTTCTGGTTATAGGATTTTCTTAAGTACCTTTTGTAATGTTGATTTAGTTGTATGACTTCTCTTAATTTATGCTTATCATGGAAGGTCTTTATTACATCTTCAATTCTGAAAGATAACTTTAATGGATATAGTAAAGTAGGGTTAGGAGTTCTTTTCTTGCAGGACATGAAATACATTATTCCATTCCTGACTGGATTTTAGAAGCTATAACATACATAGAAAAAAAAACTCTTCCAAACTCTATCCATAAATATAATACCCTGATTTCAAAACTGGTAAGGACATACATTAAAAAAAAACAACAGATTAATATCCTTGATGAACATAGATGAAAAGAAAACCCTCAATAAAACACTTGAAAATAGAATTAAAAAACACATTAACAATGTTACACATCATGAATACTTTGGTTTTATTATAAGGATTCAAGAAAGGTTCACATATACAAATTGATAAATGTAATACAGTGTATAAATGGAACATCATTCAATCATCTCTTTAGATGTAGGAAAAGTCTCTGATAAACTAAAACAACCCCTTCATGGTAAAAGCCATAAATTACTTTGGTAGGGAAGAATCACATACCACACAAGAAAGGCTACTTATGACAAGTCCATAGCCAACATCATGCTGAATGGTAAAAAATTAAAAGCAATACCTCTAAACTCAGGAACATGACAAGAATGTATGGCTATCTTTATTTTTATATAACATTTTAAATTTTAATTAAAGTAATTAGATAAGAGTAAAAAATAGAAGGAGTAAAACTAGGAAAGGAGGAAGTCAAATTAGTTCTATTTCCAGATGACATGATTCTTCTATATATAAAAATCATAAAGATTCAACCAAAGACTCTTAAAACTGACAACAAATTCAGCAAGGTAGCAGGATATGAAATTGATATTCAAATATAAGTAGCTTTTCTGAGTGCTGATAATGAATTTTATGAGGAAGAAATTAGGAAATGAATCCCATTCAAAATAAACCTAAATAAATAAGTAAAATTAAAGAGTAGAAATACCTCTTTAATGACAATTCCAAAATACTAAAATTGAAGAGGACACCTAAGATAGATTTCCCTTGTGCATATGCTAGGAGAACCAATACTATCCAATGTGATCTAAAGATTCAATTTAATCCCTATAACAATACCAATGACATTCTTAAAAAATGTCATCTTTGAATCTTAAAATTCATATGGAAGGACAAAAGAGCTTGAATAGCCAAAGCAGTTCTGAGCAAAAAGAGTAATGCTTGTTATATCATGATACATTATTTCAAAACATACTACAAAGTCACAGTAACAAAAACAGTATGATACTGGCATTAAAAAATGATAGAAAAAGGAAATAATAGTGGAAAAAACTGACACATTTATAGCCAAATTATTCTTGACAAATGTACCCCAAATATAAATTGGTGAAAAGACAGCCTCTTCAACAAATGGCACTGGGAAAACTGGATATCAACCCATAGAGGAATGAAATTACACTCCTTAGGTTTGGGCTCTGCTATATCTCAGTAGAAGAGTACTTGCAGAGCAGGTTCAAGGCCCTAGATTCGATGCCTAGTATGTTCAAGGCCCTAGATTCGATGCCTAGTATGTTCAAGGCCCTAGATTCAATCAAAATTACCACAAAACCAAACAAACAACACAGACATCAACAAAACAAAAACAAAACTTAGATCTACTCTCTCAACTTGTATAAAAATCAACTAAAAATGGATCAAAAACCTTCATGTAAGACCTGAATCTTTAAAACTACTAGAAGAAAACACAATTGAAACACTTCAAGAAATTGGTTTAGGCAATGATTTTCTGAATAAGACTCCAGTAGATCATGAATGGACAGGTTAGGTTATATCACATTAAAACTTCTAAATAGCAAAGGAGTTCCAGTACATTATTACACAGCAGGTGACTATAGATAACAATAATGTACCATATGTCTTTAAAAGTGGAAAAAAAGAATTTGGGATATTTTCTCCATAAAGAAATGAAATATGTTTGATTAAAGTTTAGTCAAAAGGGAGGCCTAGCAGTCTTTCCTAGTTTTCAGGGAAAGAGATGATATTATTACTTATTAACCCCAGAAGTCCATTTCTTGTTCAGTCACAATTGTTTATTCAGGTTACGCTGAACAGTATGTTGGGACTTGGTGTCAGTGAAGGATACTTACTGTATGGTGCAAGCAATCAGATAGTGAGAAGAATTCCTATAAGAATTTAAAAAAAATCCACAAAGGTTAAAGTTGGATCACACTAAAAGTCCGTTTATGAGTTAAGAGAGCAGTAATCTAAGCAGATTTCTAGATATTAAGATTAAATTACCTTTAGAACATGAAGTGAGGATGGTAGAGGTAATCTGGATGTTTTTGATGATGGCATAGACATCAGAGATATGTCAGTAAGATTAAAATCATCATAATCATTTCCTGGGACAGAATATAGAAAATGAAGGAATGAGTGAACTTCTTTAGTAACTCACCCAGCAGAATCTCCAGGTACAAAGGTTATCCATACATGGTCTTCTTTGGTGATGAATCCTTTGAACTCATGTTTTCATAGTTTGGAAAGTTGTAGGCAGCAATTAAAGGGAACTAGAATAATTGAAAATGTAGTAAGGATTGAAAAATTGTGTAACAATAAGATCCAGCCAATCAAAAGTAGGTCATAAAATGATACAGTTTAGAGATAGGTGTAGAATAGCTCAGACAATGAACAAGAATGTAATCTGATAACACTCTAGCATGAGCTATAATCTACTGAAGCATAAAATTATTTCTAAGATTATCAAAGTGAGATTATTCTTGCTTACAAAATAAATCTGATGTCAATTGATTTGCCTGATCATACTCCTATGTGAAACGAATAAGGTAATTGATTGACCACATGGACCCTTTCAATTTTCTTTGAAGCAACATTTCATAAGAAACCTCAGATTTTGACTTAAAAGTCTTTTAAGGCTAAAAAGTCATGCCCAAAACTTACAACCAGACTTCAACTGCAGTACTTACTTATAAAGTTGGGTGAATTCTGTCTTCTAAGTGTCCCTAAAATATTCTAAGAATCTTTGGTCTTTCAGAAAGTGACTTTCCTTACTCACTTATAATTCTGCACATGGTAACTTGGAAACTAAACTGGTGATTTACAGATTTAATGCAAGCTCTACCAAAATACTAATGGCATTCTTCCCTGAACTAGACAAAGCAATGTTAGTTTCATGTAGAAAAACAAAAGACTTCAAATACCAAAGCAATCTGGAGCAAAAACGAAAGCTAGAGGCATCACACGCAAATCTTAAGAAACACTATGTGACTGTTGCAACCAAAACAGCATGATACTTGCCTTAAAACATGACAAATACTAGTGGAAGAAAACAGAACCTCAGAAACACACCTATGCAATTATTCATCTCAGGTCTATTGGCTTTTAACAAAGTGATCCAAAACATGCATTAGAGAAAGGGAACTCTTATACACTACAGGAGAGAATATAACCTAATACAGCCATTATGATGAGCAGTATTGAAGTTTCTTTTCTTTTGGTACTAGGGACCAAACCCAGGAGTGCATTATCACAGTCACATCTCTAGCCTTTTTTGTTTGTTTGTTTGTTTAAATTTTGAAACAGGTTTTTTGCTCTGTTATTGAGGGCTTCACTTAGTTGCTCAGGTTGACCTGGAACATGTAATCCTCCTGCCTCAGCTTCCAAATTGCTGGGATTAGGGACATACACCCTCATGCCTTGTGAAGTTTCTAAAACTTCTAAAAATATATCTACCACATGGTCCAGTTATTTCACTTCCAAGTTTATTCACCGAAAAAATAAAATCAGTATATTACAGAGATACTTGTACTGATGTTTATTATAGCAGTATTCACAATAGCTAAGATTTGGACTAAACTTAGGTGTTTATCATTGAATGAGTGGATAAAATGTATAATAAATGAATAAAGGAATAGTATTCAGTCATAAAAATATAATGATATGCTACCATTTGCAACAATATGAATGTAATTGTAGGAACATGTTAAAATAAGGCAGAAAAAAATAAATATAGCATATTTTCTCTCATAAGTGGAGGCTGCAGCATTGATTTGAATGTATAGTAGGGATTACTAGAAACTGAAAACAATGAAAGGGAGGAAAGATAGTGGGATCAAAACATGGTTATACAGAAGGAATAATTTCTAAAGCCATAATTCACAGTAAGCTATTGTATATTGTGTAATTAATGAAAAGAAAGGTGCTCAAAATTTCCAAACATATATTAATGATAAGGGGATGGAAATATTAATAACCCTGATTTCATCAATACACATTGTATATGTGTATTGAAATACCACACTGTGCCCATAAGTACGTACAGTTATCATGTATAAATACAAAAAATATTTAAAATGTTGAAGGAAAATATAGCTAAATGATAAAAATTTTAAAAGTGATAATAAGCATGAATACTATTTGGAACATTAAATATGAATGCAACTTAATAAAAAATAGGTAAATTCTGTTTATAACACAGTTACAGGTACTGCTAATACTTTTGTTTGTACCTATATTCATAATTGAAGGGATGTTAAATATTGGTTAGAAATTACTGAAAATAAATGTATCTTTCTATTCAAAAAAGTAAATATTTCACTTCTTTTTACAAAAGAGTGTTCTATTGAATTGCTATAAATTATGAGTGACTTAAGAGGAAAGAGAGTGGAGCTATTTACATCCATAAAACCAAACAATACATCTATAATATTACAAATAAAACTCATAATCTTCCTTCTTTAGAGCATTCATTCATATGTAATTAATTCTTATATTGCTGCATCTTGGATTATCAGTTTCATGGGACCATTAGTTTCTTCCTGGAATTCTGAAAATCACAATTCAGCACAGCATATGTCTTCAAACTTGTTGAAGTTCTTTCATCAGAACCCTGTGCCCCAGGTTGCCTGGCACAAGGCCTTTTATGTGGTTCTCTGAAAAAGTGCAATTTCATTGAGAACTCTGGCCAATATCTAATTGTAAAAGCTTTCAGGGAAGCATTAGTATAAAACATGACAAAACAAAACCTATCTGTAGATGCCAAAATCTTAAAATGGCTATGATTAAAGACCTGGCAAGAGTTTGTTATCGAAGTAATGCCATTGACAAGGAAATTTGGTTGTTTGGGATACATTATTTTTAAATGATAACTGGAATTATACCGATAACAGTGCACTGTTTGTCTGGTAGATAAAGCCGCGAAGGGACATACCATGAACAGTGAAGATATCAACATATTTCTAGAAACTTCATATAATTTCTGAAATATGTATATTAGCCTCATTTGACCTACACAAACAAAATGTAGGAATGTTTTGGCAGTTCGTTTTCTTCAACAGCCATTTTTTATGCAATTAAGAATATCAAAAGAACCTAATTTAAAACATTTCTCTTTCTATAGAGAAAAAGTATAAATCCTTTGAGATTTTCAAATTAGTTTTCTGTAATTTCAGACTCTTCTGTAATTTCTCCCTCTCTGTCTCATGTGCCCTTGCTTAACTTTTCGCCATGTTGTGACACAGCATGAATGCCCTCACCAGATGCCAAGGCCATCCTTGTGCTACTTCCCAGCCTCCAGAACCATGAGTCTATAAATTACCAAGTCTGGGGTATTGTATTCTAGTAGCAAATGGACTAAGATACTATAACATCAATATAAAACTCCAAAAATTATTCTGATATGATAATGAATCTTCCCTATAGTAGATTAATAAGAATATAAAATTTGATAAAAGGTCATCATAAGAGATGATCTAATAACCTAAGAAATTTTGTCATTGTGATAGAAAGGAAATCATACAACTTCCACTTTGCATCATTGTATTATTAATACTAAAGGCAATTTAAAAAAATACCTTATAAATAAATCCACCTAGCACTTTCTCAGTCAGTTTTGACCATGCAACTTAAGCCTCCTTTTCCACAAACTTTCTGTATTTATTCAGGTTTTGTTCTAAACATTCTTTTCCCTCATTCTGCACCAATCAGTCATTTTATATTAGAAAAAATTACCTTATTTTCTATAAAATAAAAAAACTTTCTTGCACATATTGTACAAAATTGAAGTGGCTTGATTTTATTAAAATATTATAATCTTTATAATTCCAAACATGTACTAGATAAAATACATGATTGATTACTAAACTCAGTAGATAAAAAAATTTATAAATTTTCATTATATGTAATACTAATACCTCAGAATACATGGTTGTTTTTATTAAACCCACAATATTAAATCAGTGTTATTGCCAGAGATTTACACAAATAGTATTAATATAAATTTCAAAAATATTTAAATTAGTTATTATAAAAGTACTTTTTTCTATATTGGAAAAGTTAAAAGTTTAATTTTAAAAATTTCTGGGAGTTTTGTGAATATTTAATTTATATAAGACTCTATACTGGAAAAGTTTAAAGATTAATTTTAAAAATATCTGGGAGTTTTGTGAATATTTAATTTATATAAGAATTTATTTATCTCTAAGCCACTTACTATAGAGTTCCCCTGTGAAATTTTATGAAATATCACATATTCATATTGTATTAGTCAGCTCTTTCTTTTGCTGTAACAAATCATCTATGTTAAGCAAACTGAAGAAGGATAAATTTATTTTGGCTTATGGTTTCAGAGGTTTTGCCTGATTGTGATGTTTTTGGGCTTTGGGGGAGGCCAATCATGGTAGGAGGATATAGTGGAGCAAAGTTGCTCAACACATGATATCTACAAAGCAAAGACAGAAAGAAATGGGCCCGAGTACCAATATCCCCTTCAAGCCTATGTTTCCAAAAACATAACTTTCCATAGGATCTATCTCCAAAAGTTTCCACTGTGTCCTAAAAGCATCAGTCTTGCAACCATGACTTTAGCATATGGGCCTTTGGGTGATATTTAAGATTCAAACCATTAAACACAGATAAACACCAAAAATTTTCATTCTAAAACTTTAGCAATGAGTCAGACATAAGCACAATAACATAAAACTCACTGGTTTATAAAAGAGTTAGCTCCATTTCATATTTTCATCCAAATTATGGTTTTGGAAGATGTGATGAGTTAAATTTATCTGGACATTATGAAAACTAAAATTTTCTACATTTGTGGAGGAGAAAATTTTCATTTATTCTGCGATATAATCATTTAGATAGTGTAGACTAAATGTTGAGTGAGGGATCAAGGTTATATCAATTTGGCATCCAAGTGTCTCCAAAGCCCATGTGAGTGAATAAAGAAAACTCAGTCTGTTTATAATTAGCCTTTTTCATCCCTAGGTGATTGTTTATAGGATTCATGAGTTCCTTGAAAGCCCCATATGGAGCAGGAATCAGAAAACTTAATTTAGTATAGAGAGTTGAGGGACTGAATTGGGAAGGGAGAAGTCTGGCAGTGGTGGGTAGAGGAATAGAGTAGATAGGGACTTGGAGCATATCAAATTATTTCAGGAGCTGAAGGCAATATAGAAGGTAGTCATTGAAAAAAAGAAAAATAAAAGGAATGCAGGTGATGGGAAGGGAGTCAACTTAGATGAATCTGTTTGGGAGGATCTCAAGTTTTTTAAAGAGGCCACTGGAGTTCCATATTATCCTTGGTAAAATCATGCCAACAGAGAAGTGGTTAATGATATAATAGTAGAGCACTTTGTCAACAAAAATCTTCACAGGAGGAGAATCATAAAAGTGAGGATTTCTCATGGGAAAATAAAGTACCAAAATAATAGCAACGAAGATGGAAAATCTCAACAAGGACTCTACATTTGGTATCTTTAGAAATGAAATCTAAATTAAATCCTACAAATCAGATCTCTGCTGAAGGAAGTATACTCTATCAAGGAACTAATGTTGACCTAACGAGATCTCAATGAAGAGCTTACATTTTATAAATCCATACAAAACTTGGGACTCTATGTCTTAAATAAACTGCATCTGCTCTACTTGCAAGGATGCCCCTTGGTTTCATTTCCAGGAGGACATGAATCCAAAATCCACCAAACTGGCATCAACACCACCTCTGGGTACAAGAAAGGCAAGACATAAATATACCCAAAGTTGGAAGTTTGGTTTAAGGATGTTCTTTCAATGTGAGGATCAGGTGTACCTGATTGGAACTTATCTGAAATTATTGTAACTAAAAGATTGTCTGTGAAATTTAAGTTTTTTTATTAAATTAAAATTTGTAATACAATATAGGCATAAGTACTGTAACTTCAGTCTGAGAACTATTTAAGAAAAGATAGAAAGAAAATATTTCCCCAGGAGAAGGCAGTCTCAGAGTAAAGAACTCAAAGAGGTGTTTTGGTTCATCTTTCTTAAAGTCTCTCAGGATTGTACCCTTTTAACTAATCATTGCCTTCCCTGCCCCCATGTCTTGGAGCAGGGTGTAGAAGATCTAATCTTTTGTTCCAGGCCCAGGGGCACCTATATCAGCAGAGGCTAAATTCTCTCTGGAACACCTTTGTTAGTAGAGGGCCTTCTTAGCAAGGGAGGTTGTAACAATGGATGTTCTTTGCCTTCTTAGAAAAAATGACCAACAGCCAATTTCCTCCTTTCTGACCCTATACTGACTCCCTAACTTTTCTCCCCTGTTCCAATTTTTTCTTAGTAATACAAGCAATAAACTCAATTTTGTTTTTTCAAGTAATTATGCTGGTAATATTTGATGCAGCAGCATTCAACAACTTTAGAGCTTTCCTTTATCTGCTTCTTAATTACCTTTAGCTCAAAGTAATTCCTGTGCCAAAGAAACACATTTTTGGATTGTGTGTCCTGACCTCCAACATCACAAGACAAAAGTAGAGACTTCACTAATTTTACAAAGCCCTGCTTGTAAAATATTTAACAAATTATCAGTACCAACTAATACTGAAAGCTTGGTCCTTTTCCCCAATGCCAATTCAATAATGAGAAAAAGGATAAAGAAGTTTTATTGCTTTGCTAGAAAAGGAGAAAACAGAGAGCTCTTGTCCCAAAAGCTATGATTCTGAACATCGGGAAGAGCAGTTTTTAAAGAACCTATTCAAAGGCTCCATTCCAGGTGTTCCATGTGGAGGGATTATGATTCACTTGTTAATTTAGGAATAGCCATTTCTTAGATTTTCTGATTTCATCCCTGAAGTCCAAATTATTTGTTTCTTGTGGTGGATATGTGCCAAAGACATATGACTTACCCTATATTGGGCAAAGTAGTCCAGTTTCCTGCCCCTAGGTTAGGAAAAGTGAACAGGAGAAGAGGAAAAGAAAATATGTCCATTTTAAAATAAGATTCAGTTGCAGAGCAGTAAGGGTTATGTTCAGAGCATGAGGTGAATCACTGTTACACATCCACAAAAAAGTTCAGAATATATATTTAAGAATTTTCAGTCTTGGTACTACTGTTTAACTGAGCTCCAGATTTTTTTTTTTTTACCAAAAACATAATATTGATTTACTTAGATAAACTGTGCTGTTTAAAATTAATTAGTGATAAACACTAAATTTGAACTTAATTGTGCAGGTCCATATGAAAATTTAATTCCTCTCCCTTATTCAGTTATTTCAAATCTCATGAGTGGGGAGGAAAATGGCAACCAGCAGGAGGGATGTATGTAGAACCTCTCCATTAAGTGGGACTCCAACAGAGGGATAAGTGCCTTTCAGTGAGGTGGGTGAATGGCAAAATTTCACTGAAACTCGTTAGCAGACAAACTAGAGTCTCAGAGACTTGGATACAGTGAGCAAAGAAGAAAAATCACATAGGGGCCAAGAAGTTCCAGCTGCAGGGACCATCAACTGGTGGTTGCATTGCCTGTTTGGCACAAAGGAAGAGAAGAACACACTCAAATGCATAAATTGGCATGGAGAATCCTGCTATCAGAAGGGTTCCCACTCCTTGCCTGAATGAACCTAGGGTCTGAAAATCTGCAGTGAATGTCAAACTTGAAAATAGGTGTTTGCTTTTAAAATGAGTATTATCTGGCAATTAGAGTCTGGCAAAGATAGTTGCTAATCCTTCCACTCTTCTCATAGATAATCGCTAACATTTTCACAGATATAGAAGGAAAAATTGTTCAGCATTGTCTATTATAAATTTTAACTGTACATATTGACTCGTTTCCTCATCTTGTGAGGTTTTGGAATTTGCAAAGAACAAAAATAATTCACAGGTCAGGGAGTCAGCTGTTGAACTGTAACATTCAAATTGACCCCAGCCCAAATAAGTAAAGAGATAAAAACCCACAACCCATCAACAAAGTCCCTAAGTGAAAAAAACCAGCGAGAGATCTCAGGCCCCACTCCTTGACACTGAAAAGTGAGGAAAAAGGGAAACAATTCTCTTCTGAAAACCCATAACTCCCCAGCTAAGGAGTCCATGGATAAGAACCTGGATGAAAACTTAGAAGAAAGTAACAACAAACTGATTATTAAAATGATCAAAGAATTAAAAGAAGACTTAAGAAAGGAAATAAAAGAGCAATTACAGGAGCTGAAAAATCATTTTAATAAAGAATTTGAGACACTGAAGAAAGATGTAGCAGAGCATTTAGAATTGAAAAATACAGCCAACCAAATTAAAAGCTGAAAGGAAGATATTATATCAGAGTAACCTCAGTAGAAAACAGAACTTCAGCTCTTGATGAAAGAACATCAGACATTGAAGAGAGGCTAAGTGATATTGAAGGCAAGGATGATAGAAAAGAAAAAAAGAATTAGTGATCACAATCAGAATTTCCAAGACATATGGGATAAAATCAGAAGAAATCACATGTGAGTGACTGGAATCGGGGAGAACATTGAACAACAAACAAATGGCAAGAAGAAGATTCTCAATGAGATAATCAAAGAAAATTTCCCTATATCAGAACAGAACCAGATTTTCATATTCAAGACACCTATAGGACACCAAACAGACCTACCCAAATGAGAAACTCATGGAAGGTACTTCATATTCAAAATGAATAATAGAGAAAACAAGGAAAAATATTAAAAACAGAGAAAAACACCAAGTCACAATCAGAGTGAAACCAATAAGTATTCACAGTAGATTTTTCAAATCACACCATAAAGGTGATGAGAGGATTGGGATGAAATTTTTCAAATATTGAAAGAAAATAATTGTCAGCCAAAAATACTATACAAAAATACCAGCGAAATTCTGCTTCAAATCTGATGGGGAAATAAAAGCTTTCCATTATAAGAATAAATTAGCAACATATTTGACACAAAACCAGCTCTACAGACAATACTCAAAGACAAACTTCAAACAGAGAAACAAGTGAAGAATTCCAAAAGCCCACAATCAGAGGAAAGTCAACAAAAGCATAACTCATTAATCATATCCCAAATGGCACACAATACAGCAAAGGACACAAAGCCAGAGAACCAAAATTACATATCTATTCTAACACTGAAAGTGAATGGACTCAATGCCTCAATCCAAAGACAGATTAGCAGACTGGATCAAAAAACAAAATTCAACAATATGCTGCTTACAGGAGACTCTCCTCACTGCCAAAGACAGCTACAGAAACCACAGATTGAAAGGAAAAGGTTGGGACAATAAATAAATAAATAAATAAATACTACCATACTTATGTCTCCCCAAAAAAGCAAGCCAATGTTGCAATACTCATACCTGACAAAGTATTTTTTTCAACCAAAATTAGTCAAGAGAGATAAAGAAGGCCACTACATCTTAGTTAAGGAAATGCTACATCAAGTAGATGTAACCATAGTTAACATTTACCAAACCATAGCTAACATGCACCAAACTCCTATGTTCCCAAATATGTTAAAATATTATTCTATGATACTAAACCACTTATAGATCTCAGCACAATAATATTAGGGGAAATTAATACACCTTTATCACCAATAGACAGATAATCTAAATAAAAAATTCAACATAGAAGTCACCAGCCTCAACAACTCTATAAATCCAATGGACCTAAAAGAGACATGTACAGAATATTCCATCCCAAATAATCTGAATTTAACTTCTTTTCGCAGCACATGGTAACTTTTCCAAAAATAGATCATATCTTAGTCCATAAAAGTAATCTTAGCAAATGCAAAAAAAAAAAGTTGGTACAATCCCCTGTATCCTATCAGATAACAACAATATAATCCTAGAAATTATCAGCAAAAAAAAAAAATAGCAGAAAGCACATGAATACATGGATATTGAATAATATCCTCTTAAATGATGAATGGAACAAAGAGGAAATGAGAACAGGAATCAAGAAATTCTTGGGAATGAATGAAAATGAAGGCACAACATATCATAACTCTGGGACAGGATGGAAGCATTCTTAAGAGGTTACTTTATAGCACTGACTCCCCTCATCAAAAATCAGGAGAGAGTCCAAATACTTAAACTTATGCTACACCTAAAAGTTTTACAAAAAGAAGAATTATCGAATCCCAAATCCAGTAGAAGACTGGAAATAACCAAGATTAGAGCCAAAATAAATGAAATTGAGAAGAAAAAATATATAAAGAATAAAAAATTAAAAAGTTGGTTCTTCAAACAAATAAATTAAATTGGCAGATCCCTAGCTAACCTCACCAAAATGAAGAATGAAATGAAGCAAATTAATAAAACTAGAAATGAAAATGGAAATATTAGCACTGAATCATCTGAAATCCAGAGGATTATTAGAAAGTATTTAAAAACCAGTATTCTTCAAAGTTGGAGAATCTAGAGTATATCCATAGTCAAATATACCATTCCCACACTAATGCAGGAAGTTATTGAACAGCTCATCAGACCAATTTCAGGAAGAGAAATTGAAGCAGCAATCAAAGCTCTTCCAGGAAAAAAAAAAAAAAGAGCCTGATGTATTCTCAGCTGAGTTCTAGACCTTTACAGAAGGATTAACACCTCTCCTTAGTAAGCTATTCCATGAAATTGAAATGGATGGAACCCTCCCAAACACTTTTTATGAGGCAACCATAATCCTGATACCAAAATCCAACAAAGACACACCAAGAAAAGAAAACTAAAGACCAATATCCCTGATGAACATAGATGCAAAGTCCTTAACAAAATCCTAGCAAACTGCAATGAAAACACATCAAAAAAATAATACATCATGATCAAGTGGGCTTCATTCCAGACATACAAAGCTGGTTCAACAGATGCAAATCAATAATTGTAATTCATTACTAAAAAGGTGGGGGGGGGAGCAATAAGAGAGAACATAATACCTGACCTGAAATTATACTATAGATTTGTGGTAACAAAAAACCAAAAACAGCATGGTATTGTTATAATAGGCAAGAAAAGACCAAATGAATAGAATAGAAGACACTAAGACTAACCCACAAGTCTTTAGCAATCTAATATTTGACAAAGGGTGTAAAACTAGAGCTTGGAGGAAAGACTGTCTTCAACAAATGTTGCTTGGCAACTTGGAAAGCCATACACAGACAATTGAAATTGGATCCTTATCTCTCACACTTCACAAAAATCAAATTGAAATGGATGAAAGAGCTAGGAATTAAACCAGCAATTATACAATTATCAGAAGAAAAAATAGAATCAATACTCCACCATATTGGTGTAAGCACCCTCTTCCTTAACAAGACTCCCATAGCACAAGAGTTATCATTAAGAATTAGTGAGTGGGATGCCACTAATCTGAAAGTATGCACAGCTAAGGAATTAGTCAAGAATGTCAAGAGAGAACCTACAGAATGGGAGAAAATCATGGTCTTCTACCTTTCCGACAGAGTCTAATATCCAGAACATACAAAGAACTCAAAAAACTTAACATCAAAAACACAAACATTCCAATCAACAAATGGGTAATTAAACTTAGAGTCTTCTCAGCAGAGAAAGTTCAAAATGCCTAGAGATAAATGAGAAAGTGTTCTACATCACTAGCAGTCAAAAAATGCAAATCAAAACTGCACTGAGATTCCACCTTACCCTAGTCAGAATGGAAAAAATGAAGAATACAAACAAAAACAGATGTTGGAGGAGTTGTGGGGAGATGGGAATACTAATGCACTCTTGGTGATACTGCAAACTTATACAGCCTTTCTGGAAAACAGTGTGAAGACTCCTCAAACAATTAGAGATGGAACCACTGTTCAACCCAGCAATCCAACTCCTGGGTATTTTCCCAGAAATGTTAGAATCAGCTTAATACAAACATACAGCTCCATCAATGTTTATTGCAGCTCAATTTACAATAGCTAAACTATGGAATCAATCCAGATGAATGGATCCAAAAACTATCTCACACACACACACACACACACACACACACACACACACACACACACACATGCTGGAGTTCTAATTAGCTATTAGAAAGAACTTTAACATGGCTTTTGCAGGTAAGTGCATGGAGGTGAAAAAAATCATGCTGAGTGAAACAAGCCAAACATAGAAACTTAAGAATGTACATTCTTCCAAATGTGGAAGATAGAATAAAACCTAAGATAGGATGAAAGTAAAGTGTATTTAATAGGCCTATCAAATCTGAAAAAACACATAAGCTTTGGGGACTATAACTATAAATGGGGTGGGAGAGGAGAAAGAGGGTGAAGACAGGAAGGAGAAAAAGTGGGGGGTGTTCAATACTGTAGAGTATAGTTGACTCCCATGGGAAGCCCAAATGCACCCAGGCAGGAGCATAAATCTAGTAATTTCAACGTTTAAATTAGATGTATATGGTCATTTATATCTGTAATTTGGGGGAAATACAGAGGAGTCTTGAGATCAGGGAGTCAGGGAAGGGAAGGAGGAGATCGATCGTGGACAAAGATCAGGTTTAAGCAACTCTATCAAAACATATGCAGGAATGAATGTGAACCAATGAATCCTTTCATTATTTAAGACATTGTTGAACCAAAAAAAAAAAAAAATCTTATGAAGCCTATGACGTATCAGTGTTTTCCAAAATTTTAAGCACTAGTTTTAGCATTCAAAAGTTTTCTAATGCATTTGTTACTTGTTTAGATTAGATCTATTTTATATATAGAAGCATAAAAACAGCTATACTACTCCAGGAGTGCCTTTATTATGTAGGAAATAGAGTGAGCAAATTCACAAATGGTATTCACAGAACTGTGGTGGGAGGTTTAGGGATTAAAAAGCAGGAGCCTTACTTTATTACTGGCAATTAGTAGGCATTGTGAATGGAGGGTACCCAGTTAATGCCTATTTGTTCTCAGGAAATTACAGCTCAGAAGGAATGCTGGCACCTTTGGTCTGCTAATCTGCATGGCTTTGTGTGCCTGTCATAATCAAATACTTCGTTCCTCTTGTTTGTCTTCATTTACTTCTTGCTTCCTTGGATTTGACTATCAGATGTCTTTTGCTTTTGACCAGAGGCTTTTTGCAAAAGTCCTGTAGTTCCTTGATGGTAATTATTCTTTTGTAAAAAGAGATTACTTGGGTATCTACTAATGTAAACAGTTTCTTTTTCTGGATCATAAATTAGTGTTCAGCTTATTATAACAGTACTCTGACTACATATCAAATTTCATTCCAATATAATATCATAAAGAGATTTGGAAAATAGAAACTCTGATCAGAAAACTAAATTGTGAATAATATTCTTTGAACATTTTATTAAATCTGAAATCTTCATTTGGCTTTATATTTTTGTTTGTGTGTTTCAAAGCACACTGTATCTTAAGTTATATATTATGTCTTGACAGACATATGTATTTTGATTTTTCTGTATTTATTTACTTAAATCTCTATTATTTTAAATTACTAGTTTTATGTAAGAAGCTTTTTGTTTTACAAATATCCACTTCTTTTCAAGTCAGAGTCCCTCCCAAGACAATAGTCTATAAAGCAGAGAGGGGCGCATTCAAAAAGTGGTGTGTAGGAGGTATTAGCACAAATCCTGTTAAACATGAACAGAATTTTTGCACATAACTCCCTCGCAGTTCTTTAAAAATGCACTCTTTCATATAAATATATCTACTTGGAAGCTAACAAACCAGAACGAACTCTATTACCTTTTCAGGTATTGTCTTATCTGGGCAACTCATATCACCCTTTCATGCTATTCACCCCTGAAAAATTTGTAGTAATCCACGATTGCACATATATGGACTTGTTTATGTTTCATTAGCTACAAAATTAAAGTTAGAGTTTTTTTAAGTAAATGCAAATGTATACTCTCTTTTATTCACATAAAAATGTTGCCTTGGTATCTTCTTTTATTATATTCTTTTCTGTAATAATTTCTAGAAATAAATAAATAAAAGTAAAAATTAACTTTCATATTACTTCATATATATGTTAGACTATGAAGAAGCATTTATTTACTTTCTCTTGAAATTCTAGAAGCATCTTCAAAAGTATTTAAGTTTTTAACAGTAATAGAGACCATAATATCAGAGAATAACTGTTTATTGGATAGCCCTTAAGCCAAGGTGGCTGCATCTAGAAAGTGGATTTCAGGATTGGAAAACAATGATCCAAATTAATCTTAATATTCTAGGCAATATTATTAATGTAAATGAGGAGGCTGGAGCAGTAGCTCAGTGGTTATGGCACTGCCTGGCATGCCTGAGGACACAAATTCGAACCCTAGCACCATGTACACAACGAAAGCCACATGAAAAACTGAATAAAATTGATTCTCTTTGTCGCTCTCACTGTTCCTCTATCTTAAAAAAACAAACAAAAAATTTAAAAAAACACATGATATAGGCAGCTGATATTAATGATAAATAAACAAGATATTTTACCAGTTAAACAATAGTATGAAAACTATCTGTATAGCAACAGAACTAATGGTGGAGACTTATAAATATGGGTCATATTATGCACTAAAATTAACTGTACTAAAATGAAGTTACTGATGCATGGATTATTTTAGAAATGAATATTTAAAATTAAAGCAAAATCTTAAATGATCTATGTGGTTAAGTGAAAAAAAAAAAGACTCTCCAAAGATACCTGGCTTCTGAATATTTCTTTTTCTTTTAAAAAATTATTTGAAAATCTAATTGATTAAAGATCATGAAATAAAATCATCTTTGATTATCAGGATGGGCCCTAATTCCAATAACTATCCCTGTAAGAGACATAACAAAGAATGAATACACAGAAAAGTTTACAAGACAGAGCATAGTTTGGAGTTGTGAGGAAAGAAGAAAATGAAGGAAATAAAGGCAGAGAAGATAAGACTCAACAGTAACACAGGTTTATTCTGGACAACCTTGCATAGGGGGCCCCATGGACACTGAGACCTTTCTTCCAATTACAGCCTGGGGTAGATATAGGGGAGCTACAGAAGGGGCAGTTAGGCAATTGCTAGGGGGTATCAGGGAAGGGTCCTTGTGGTGTCACCTTCATAAGGAAGTAGGTGTTTGCATGATTTCAGTCCCAGATAACAATTTCCTTTATTACAGTGCTGGAGTGTTTGGGTTTCTTTGCATGATGATGGGGTATTGTCTGGATTTAAGTCAAGCTGAGTCAAAGTGACCACGAGATGACTCTTGTTCTAAAATGGAAGATACATTTCAACATGGTGTTGCCTAGGTCAAGTTCTACCTAATAAGAATCATGATGAGATAGGCTAAAAGAAAGAAAAACAGGTAGAAAGGAGATAAAAGGGTATAAAAAAGGGACTAGTTGTAAATCTAAAAGCCTAATGATTAGATTTACTCCAAAAATTGCTTTTTTTCTGGGAAAGCTACAAATTTTAGAGTTACTATAAATCCCCTCATCTATGAAAATTATCTCATTTTGACTTAAGCTTAAGTTCACCATTAGTCTACACAATGTATTTTCAGATGAGATAAAGCAAAGAAAAATGTATTTTAAGAAACCCATAATATAGGCACATTCCAAATGCCGTTTAGATAGAGCTTAGGCGATGTCAACCTGAAGGTCCTAGAAGAATACAAAAATACTAAATGAGATTTGGATAAATAGTAAAATGGCTAGATAGGACATTGGGCCCCATTCAACTACATCTGGAACCTAACCTATAGAAAGAGATTACTGGGCATGCTCAGGGCCTTCAAATGCAAAAGACCATGAGGCTTACCTGTGGGAGCAACACCTTTGTTCCTGAGTGGGAAAATGGAAAGTGGAGGTGAACACAGATGGGAACTAGGAAAGATTTGTTTTCTATTTTACATAGATTTTAACAAACAATTTCAGTTTCAGTGCCTATTTTACATAGATTTTAACCTATGATGTTGGTGCTCTTCTCAATGCCTGCTTTACATAAATCTTATTCAATGCTCATATCGAAAAACAACATAAACCCCAGCCTAGCACACAAAGAAGGAATCATGCTTCCAGGTACCTGTCCCCATTGCAGAGACTCTACTCTCCTTCCTTAAGTAAATCCTACTCCTTTTCCTTTTCTCTTCTGTGGTTGTCTGTGGATTTTATTCTTCAAATTCACAAGAAAAGAACCCAGAAAAAGATTGACACTGAATTACCCAGGGGTGTGCTTTGATATCAAATGCTATAACGCACTGCTGAACAGTAGTAGGGGAAAATCCAGCTCTAAACTGGGTACCTACTAACACTATTTTGGCTGCAGAAATCTGCAGTCAGCCCAAACTCCATTTGCTAGCTAAGTTAGGTAGTAGCTAGCAATGAACAGTGAAATTCTTGACAAGGCCACAAGTTTAGTCATGAAGTCTACTTTAAGCTACTGCCAAGGCAGATAAGCTATGGAAAAACGTTAGTACACAAATGTTCAGGGTAAACAAAGGCAAAAGAGATAATGGTGAAGAAAAATGCCTCAAAAACAAAGGTTCTACGGGACTATCTCTTCACAGACCCTCTAAAAGTTGAGGTAAACCTAAAAGCTGCTGGCACTAGGTGTCTCTTACTAGCTCAAAAGGGTGTATTCTTTAATAACAGGAGAACTGAGGTAAATTTTGACCTCTGTTGACCCCAATGCTGACATTAAATAGGGTTGACTTGTAGATGAGGCCCTCCCAAACAGGCTGGCCTATATGACAGTTCCAGTGAGGACCAACTAAAGTAAAAAACTCTATGGTCCAACATGAAGAAAGAGTTGAACACCTGATTGGTGAAGTTTACTGAAGGAGGACTCAATTGTCAAGTCAACCATCAAACACTAACAATTTTGGAGACAGCATTGTCTCCTTTGTCGTTCTCTGCTCAGAGACAACCCACTCACTCCCTTGAGTGTGCTCTCTGAATTTTACTCTGCTTTTACTTTATTTTCACCTCTCTTTCACTTATAATAAAATTCTCTTGCATGACTTTTTGTGTCTGACTTTACATTTTCTTTCGTTGGAACACAAGGACCGAGGTTTGGATTTTTAGCTCCCTGCTTTCCTGTGACAGCTAGAGCAGAGAATCTGGCCACATCCCCAAAAACCATGCATCAATACCACAAATACCTTTTAATCCATGATCAAAGAAACTGAGTTTCTCCAGGTTGACGTTTTTCCTACATACTTTCCATGACCACCCCTCAAAAAGTTTCCCTCAGAAGAAGAACCTGAGAATCCCAAAGTGTGGCTCATTCTGGAGATCTTGTGCTCTTTGTTTGAGCATATGTGCTGCCTATTACTTTCTTTCACTGAATAAATCTGTCAGTAACTTATTATCTGACATGCCTGGAAATTCTTTTCTGTATCAAAAGTCAAGAACCTCCTCTCCCCTTCGTAGGAATCATAGAGAAAGACCCACCCATGGAGCCAAAGTGGCCAGCAGAGATTTTCAGATAGCAGTTCTCGCAATCTCATGAAAAGAATTTCAAACGAGATGCACAAAGTAGCAGGTAGTAGTTAATTAGAGAGATGGAGAATACAGAATTTCGGGAAAGACTGGATGGGTAATGTCACCTCGGAGAGGTTCAGGTGGACCTTACACAGTTGAGTTTTTTAAACACTGATTGGAAGGTTCAGATGCTGACTCCAGGAGTCCCAATCACTTCTGACATGATAATTAAGTAATTAAAACCTGTGAATTTCCAGGAAGTAAAAATCCATTAGAAACCTGTGAAATTTTGTCTTTTGTCCTAATGCATACCTTCTCTCTCTTTTGCAAGTTCTTTTCCTGTTAGAGCTTTTGGAGATACATATTTTGAAACAAAGACAAATTTTCCATCTTTTCCCTGGAATAAAAGCCACTTTCTTATCAATTTGACTCTGAATTTCTCTGGAGGCTTAGCTTCCTTCCTCTCTGGCCTGGTATTACAGCTACTGTGCCAGCATTAGAGCTGCATGGTAACAGATTGTTTTTTCTTCTTGCCTGTTTTGATAAAGTTCTGTATCAGCCGTAGTCCTGATGAACCAGGGGGATAAAGACTGGCCGTGTAGTTGGAATTTGGGGTCTATAAAAAGGAAACTGGGAGCTGGAGCGGTGACTCCGAGGTTGTGTCTCTTGCCTGGCATGCATGAGACTGTGGGTTCGAATCCTAGCACCATGTACTGGGGTAGCATATATGTTCAAAGTGTTGGAGCAACGAGGGATACATGAAAATGAACTAAAATTGATTATCCCTGCCACTCTCTCACTGTCCCTTTCTCTCTCCCTCTCTCCCCTTTTTAGTAAATTGGTCCTTTTTCTTTGAGAGGACAAAGAGCAGAGCCCAGCTGCTCCAAATAAGCATATGCATATCAACTTGACATCCCCCACCCCAACAAACAAAGTTTGCTAAGTTTCTTAACAAAAGATGTTCCCAAGACACAGACAGACATTCTGCTGATAAAGATGCACAGATCAAAGACCAGAACTTCCAAGTGCCCATTCCTCTAGGGGTGGGGGCAGAGAAAAAAACTACTGGAAAGGAAAACTCTTAAACAACTATAAAAAGAGCTTGTCGCAACTCTCATCCTTGCTCCATAGGCCCTCTGGCACTGAGGCTTTCTTCTCTGGCCCTGGGGGAAGTCTGCTCTGCTACTTGTGCTCTGCATTCTATTATTTTCTTAAAATTATATCTGTTGCTGTGCTTGCTGCATCACCCCTCGGTTTCATTCTTCTACTCCAAGAGGACAGGAACCTGACTTCCACCAAATCGGCCTCTCTGTGCCCTAAGGACTTTTGATGAAATGTCTGATTTCTTCTAAGTTATTGACCTTTACGACCTTCCCTAACCACCAATTCACAGCTGACTAACCTACCTAAGAGACAGATCTTCTTGGACCCCCTTCTGTGACAATGTGGGCATGAGTCTGGAAAAGGAATGTTGAATGCCACCCAGAGCTAGACAGGCGAGTGAGGATATAGAGTTCTGCTGACATTTTGATTTTAGACTTCTGGTCTGCAGAATGGTGAAAGGGTACATTTTATGGTTTAAATCACCCAATTGTGATTGCTATGGTAGCTAGAGGAAACTAATATAATCAGAAAAAAAACAGTTTAGAATGATAAAGATGACAGAAGTTTCCATTTAAAAATACTCCGTAGAGGGGCTGGAGCAGTGGTTCAGCAGTTAGAGCACTTGACCGGGAAGCATGAGGAAGCAAGTTTGAACCCTAGAACCACATGTAAAAAAAGTTGGAAAACGGGTGTTTGGCACCAAATGTTCAGGTGCGGATGATCGAAAAGGAATCAGGCCTAAAAGCAGCTGAGCAAAACATTTTTATTGGCATCGGTGGCTCTGGGGGCAGATTCACTGGTCTGCCAGAGTGAGGAAAGGTATTTCCTCTGAAATGGCTCGTGGCACTTGGCCCTGGCTGGGCAGCGATTTTATAGTCTGGGGTGGGTAGAGGACAGTTGGGTGTCTTGTCCCTTGCAGATTGGCTGGTGACTCCATTGATCATCAGGTGATTGTGGGTTACCATTTGCCAGCTTCTGATCGGGTGTTCCTTAACGCCCATATGGGCTGCCTGATGCCATGCCCCCATCCAGCTGCCTGAGGGTATGGGTTGCCTGATGCACTCTCCCCAGCCACCTGGAATCCACCTAACACCACATACACAACATAGTGTTAGAACAGCGAAAGTCACATGAAAAGCTAAATACAAAATTCATTCTCTCTTTCTCTCTCTCTCTCTCACTGTCCCTCTCTGTTTAAAAAATAAAAACACTCCATAGATATTTTGGGCAAGGCTTATAGTCTTCTGGGGTCCTTCATCCTAAGATTACTTGGCTGGAAGTGACTTAATAATTGTTAGTGGTAAATATGATAATGAATAAATATGAGCTGTAATGTGGGAGTTAATGGTTCTCAGAACATGGATGCATTATTAATTGTGTTATTTCTATTAAAGTTGACTATTTGGATAG
This sequence comes from Aplodontia rufa, assembly GCA_004027875.1. Taxonomy (NCBI): domain Eukaryota; kingdom Metazoa; phylum Chordata; class Mammalia; order Rodentia; family Aplodontiidae; genus Aplodontia; species Aplodontia rufa. Next base: position 53,656 of record PVKS010005932.1, read on the forward strand.
GAAACAGGAATTGCACAGGTTTTCTATAGATAGAAAAGGTGCATACTATGTTGTCTTTACCTGTATTTCCCAAATGCCAACAAGATATAAGGAAGCATTTACCAGGTTATGCAATGCCTCTTACATAAATATTTATCTGACCCATACTGGATGCATTGGTTCTCAACTTCCCAACATCAGTCAGGAGCAAGGAAAGGAGTAGTATATATTTTGTGTCTCTTTACACACAATGTACAATTTTTTTCTTAAGGCCAGAAAGAGATAGGTAGGTAATAGAATGAGGACAAAATATGAAAAGTGGTTGCTGAAGCTGATTTTCAATTTTTCAAAATATTGCAGACTAAACGCAATGAGATTAAGCCAGGGTCTCTCAAATCTGACACTGCTGGCATAGACCAGATGTCATGTTAATTTGGACAAGGTAGTTCTTTGTATAGGAGCAGCCTTATACTGCAGCGTGTTTAGTAGCATTCTCTTTCTCTAAACACTTGGTGATATATGCTTCTGCTCCTCAAGTGCAATCTTCAAAAAATATCTATCAGTGTTGCCATCTCTGCATTACAAACAAATCCTCAGTAAGAAAACAAATATCTCCATATTTATAAATCCACATGACCAGTTCAAATTCTAATTTTGCTTTTCAAATACACTTATTATTTATTTGCTTGTTTCTATATTTTTATCTTTTTATCTTTACATTTGAACCAGTGATAATAATGGACTTCTGCTTTGATGCATTCCAGGGCTCCAGATGAAATGCATATAATAAACACTGACAATTTTATTACTAATTAGTAAGTGAATATACTCCTTATTTGTATAGAATCCTTCATTATGATCCATTGGCAAGAAGCAAATTCTAGAAAATTAAGTAAATGAAGCCATATACATCAGGGTTCTATAAATTATTTTTTTCAAGTATTTGAATTCATAAAGGTGTTATAAGGAGTTGGGAGATTTTTAAAATTACTAATTTTAGAATTCTGTAATGACATGTTCAGTGATAAAGTAATACAATATCATGCAATCATAATAATCTACCCCTGCTTTTCTGGCTGCCTGATACTTACTTTCCTACCCATTTTATGAGCCCAGTTCTCTAAGTTTCTAATAATTTTGCAATTCACTTAATATAATTGTAATAAAGCTTATGTTAGCCAAAGTTTGGATAATACAATAAGTAATTTTGAGTCAGTCATGCTGGAGCCCAAGGCAAAAGGAAAATTAGTAATAATGATAGTGCTCATATTTGATTGTTTGCTCATTATGGGTTTCTTACATTAATTTTATCTATTTTTTAATAAAAATATTTATTTTGATTATTTTAGTTATTTTGTGACACATTACATTTTGTTCCCACTATGAATGAATGTTTTGCTTGTTACCCAGTTCTCAGAGCAGGTGAATCAGTTAAGCACCAATAACAGCATACAAGAGGACTAACTAAGGCTATTGAACGAACACAACAGAGAAAGATCTACTACAAATTCAATGTAGTTGTAGAACCTTAAATTGTTACATATCAAAGCACATGAATGAAAAATACTGAGTATCCTTTGACTATGTGTATATTGTTATGCCAGAGCATATTTCTTATTTTGTATCTATTATAAATTCAATTGTAGTAAAATTTAGGGCATATTTCTATGTAATCATTCTGTCATTTGGAGATAATATATTTGTAGTGGTCCCTGAATAAAGTACAAAAAATTTTTGTACTTCCCCAACCTATAATAATAATAAGAAGCATCCTAATATCATAATATTCTTGACAGAATTTCAGTGAGGGTTTACAAAAGATTTTCAATGGCTCCTTTAATAAAATCAGGCTACAGTTTCATTGTTATCATGAATTTAACATAGCTTTATAAGGATTATTCATTTTGGTGACACTTGAATAGAATCCAACATGAAAAGAAAACCTCTCAAAACAGGAGGGTGTGGCCTTGTCAGGAGTATCCCAAGAGAAGTCAAAGACCAACATTTCTTTTTCTTTTTAAGACAGAGGGACAGTGAGAGAGAAAGAGAGAATGAATTTTATTCAGTTGTTTATGTGGCTTTTATGGCTCTGACACTTTGTTGTATACATGGCATTGTGGTTTAAAACCATGTTCTTGTGCATTTCAGGCAAGTGCCACAGCTGCTGAGCCTCTGCTCCAGCCCAAGACTAGTATTTTATATACACATAGGGATGTACACACATACACCCAAAGAGTTCCATGTACAGAAGGCTAATTTATGTACTTTCAAAAAGAAATGTTATTGTAACAGGAACTGGAATACTTATGTCAATTAGAAGAATCCCTGTTACCAGACACACACTTGAAAGATAAATCAGAATGAGAATAGGTGTCTTGTCATAAATCTATAATACTACACTGCCAGAATACATCCAACTGTTTATCAATGGGTTTATAATGCATAAAGGAACAAAGGCTTCCTTTATGGTGCCTAACTTAGTGATTGTATGACTACAGCCAACATTTGATTATGATTATTTTTATTTTGTGTATAGAAGACTGACCAATCTCTCATTTGATTCATGCCATCTTTAATCATATAGGACAGTATGATCATTGTGGCTTCAGGTAATGTCCCTGCCTGCAGGAACCAGAGGGCTCTCAATCGGCGATTGACTGGGAATGAAGTAGACACACTGGTCCTGAGTTCTCCAAGCACTTTATTTTTTCCCTCTCTCTAGAGGTAAAGCTTTCCCTTCTCCTCTTACTAGAGGCAAAGCTTTTTTACATCTCCTCTTACTAGAGGCAAGGCTTTTTTACATCTCCTCTTACTAGAGGCAAGGCTTTTTTTCTTTCTTCTTTTTCTCTCCCTGTACACCTGGTATTTATTTGTTACAACCCCCAATAGGGACACAGAACAAACATAATCAACCATTTCCAACAATGGAGCAGCCAAATAGCTTAGTCATGCAGTCAGGCAGTTTACTAATTACTCGGGAAGTTACAAGCCAGCTGGGCCTCTTACAGAGTTGTTTATCACTAATTCTTTTCTCTGACATCCGGCCAGGCATCATGTTGGCCTTAGTCTCCAGCATCTCCTCCTTTTTTATTTCTTTGAGAGGAGAAAGACAAACAGGTGACTGTGCCTCTCTTAGGTGTCTCCATTCACACCTCCCCTTCTTACCCGTCATTGGAATAAGGTGCAACATAAGGCACTCTTCCTGTCTTAGGTTGATAAGGGGGTTGAAGGGACTTACCCATCATTGACTACCAGCCCCTTGAGCTTGAGCCATCCATATTGTTGCTGACTCGTTTGTGGTCATTAACTCTGAGGGCAGCATAAGCTTGCATGATCCCTTCCATATGGTTATTTTGTCATTCAATGTGACTGAAAAGCCTTTTTACCAAGAGACCAAGCACAAAACACACAATAATGATGACATTGGCCACTCCTCCCCAAGACTTAGCCAGAATACTTAGGAAGCTAAAACTCTGTAGAAGCTATGTGACTGAATTAATATTGACTTTAAGAGTATTGACCTTAAGAATTTCAAACTTCAGTACTTTAGAGAGATTCTGGAACTTATTAGACCAGGATTGCTTAGACTCCCCTAATTCTTTAGACAGGTTAGCAGCCTAAGTAAAATTTTCCCATTTTACAGCGGTAATACATAGTCCAGGCAGATTATAAATACACATAGACCCAATGTCCACCAATATGTCCACTTGTTCTTGCAGTAGATTAACTTGTTGGTTCACAATCAATAGTCCAGTGTACAGGTGTTGATTTATAGCTTCCTGTTTTGTGAAAGCCTCCATGGCTGAACTGGACAAGGTATTCAATGGATCCGCTGTTGGCACAGCCACTGCTAGGGCTGCAGCAGCCATCGCAGCCACCGCCACGGAGGCCACCACCACCACAGCAACCGTGGCTGGAACGTCAAAGCAGGACCGGCAGGTTTTCTCCCTTGATCTGTACCGGCCAGGGGATGTACTGTGGGGCCCGCATCACTACAACAGTCTCCAAAGTGGAAGCATTCCAACATTATGACAAATAACAATCATCAGAACAATTATGTGTGGTAAAATTCAAAAGAAGCATAAAAGGTGGCAGAACACACACTGGAGTTGGAGCAAATGACATTTCCTTCATGCAATTGACTTGAATGTCACTCTCAAAGGTGTTACTGGTATTGTAAATAAAGCTCTCATAGCAAAATTTTTTTCCTTCTACTAAGCTAAGAGCTGATATGTCTGTACAAGACACACGAGAACATAGGGACCAGACATCAAAAGGGTTAGGGGTATCAGCTAGCGTGGGATTAGAAAAAGGGAAATTATATCCTCCAAATGAATCATTGCTATAGATGGCAAATGTTCCAGAGACCCAACTATAATTTTCCACATAGTTCCCTGCAGAGGACACCTGACAGCCAGTCCAAGAGGGAGGCCATGTCTACTTAGGTGTCCAATATCTAACTAACTGCCACATAGGGAACGTCCCTTTTGCCAAATCTCTATTTTTACCAGCCCTTTCTAAATCCCATTTAACTTGCTCCCATTGCGGAATATTTAGATGTTCTTCCTGTAAAAACCAAGGACTCACATCATTAATTGTATTTATAAACTTTCTTGTGATGGAGTCTTTGACCCCAATGCCATTAGCCTTGAGCAAAGTTTTCACTGTATCTGTCATTTGTAATTTAGAAGCATGAGAACCCATGATAACTACCTCGCCCTTCTTTCACTCTGGCCAGAGCTTTCCTGCGAGGGTTCCTCAGTACTTACCAACCTTTCCGAAGAGAGCGAAGAGAAGTCCCCGTATGGGCCACCACTTGTCCCTGCCTGCAGGAACCAGAGGGCTCTCAATCGGCGGTTGACTGGGAATGAAGTAGATACACTGGTCCTGAGTTCTCCAAGCGCTTTATTTTTTCCCTCTCTCTAGAGGCAAAGCTTTTCTTTTTCTTTTTTTTTCCTTTCCCTGTATGCCCAGTATTTATTTGTTATAACCCCCAATAGGGACACATAATCAACCAGTTGCAACAATGGTGCAGCCAAATAGCTTAGTCATGCAGTCTGGCCATTTGCTAATTACTCGGGAAGTTACAAGCCAGCTGGGCCTCTTACAGAGTTGTTCACCACTAATTCTTTTCTTTGGCATCTGGCCAAGCATCATGTTGGCTTCAGTCTCCAACAAGGTAAATTTTGCTTGGTGGGATGGATTAATTGATTTCATTTAGTTATTACCATATATAAGAAGAAATCTGATGTCTTAGGGGGAAAAAGACCTAGATTTTTAGCCTGATACTTTGAAAAAATAAAACAAATCTGTTAAGCTTAGCTTTTAAAACTTCAAAAATCAATCTGCAAAAGGATGAGCTTAAAATTATATGTTTGCACGCAAAGCTAACTAAAAAATGTTCTCATTTATCATGTAATTTATACAGATGCTCCTCAATTTAAGATGGGTTGTATTCTGATAAATCCACTGTAATTTAAAGTGTCATAAATAAAAAATACAATTAACATACTTATCCTAGAGAACATCATGTGTTAGCCTATGCTACCTTAAGTGAGCTCAGAACACATCTATATTAGCTTACAGTTAGGCAAAATTGTATCACACAAAGCCTACTTTAATGTAAGGTGTTGAACATCTCATGTAACCTTTTGAATATATCTGCATTCAAAAACACAAGTGAAACATTGTACTACAGAATGCTGTTTGTTCACTCTTTTGACTGTGCAGTAACCAAAACCTGTGGCTCACTGCTGCTCCCCAGCATTGTGAGAAGAATATTGCATATTGCTAACCTTGTACAAGACAAAAATGGAAAATCAGAAGTACAGTTTCTAGCGAGTATTTAATGCTTTTGCACCATTAAAATGTAAAAAAGAAAACTCAAACAATTATGCATTGGGCCTCCCTTTTAGTAGTTAACAAGTAAATATTAGTTAAAAAATTTTTATATGAGCCATCACTTCTAGGAAATTGTTAGTTTTCTTTTTTCTTTTTAACTTACAATAATTATGATGATTACATGTATTTATGGGATGCAATGTGATAATCTGATATACAAATACATTGTAGAAGATTAAATAAACTTAATTAGCATATACATCACCTTACATAACATCTTTTATGGTGAGAACATTCTAAATGTACACTCTGCAGTTTTGAAATATGTAATATGTTGTTATCACTTTTTAGAGCTGGTTAATTTTCCCCTTGTCCAAGTACAAAATTTCAACAAATTAAATAGGATTTACTACTTTTGTTAGCAATACATGAATTGGCAACAGCCCATCTATAAAGAGATGAAGAAACCAAAATCAAGAAACAAAAGTGGATTGATCAATTCAAAGTTACATTCCTTGTGTGGGTTAAAGCATGTATCAGCTCAGACTGATTGCATCTTTCATGAGCACTGCTGTGAATCTCTTGCATTTTTAGAAAAACTGTCCTAAATCTAAGTTTGGTTTGGGTATGTGACCCTCAGAACAAGTCACTTCCAGTTATTTTGGTCTCTTTGGTCATGGAGCAGGAGCTCAGTCCAAAATCATAGCATACCAATAATTTTAACATTTTTAAAGATAAAACTGCTTCCTGTTACTCAATATCTATATTCAGTATTTTAGAAGCATGTTCTTAAAACATCTATAATTTCCCTTTGTTAAGATTCTCTAGCAGGGAGCTGGAAGGCTTGTATTTTTGAGGTACATCTTCCCTCTCTTTCCTGCTTCCTTTCTTTCCTTATATTTTTATACTCTATAATACACATTTGTATTTCAGTAACCACTTATCTATACACCTGTTTTTTAGTTAGTTTGTTTTATTTTTACATTTTCTTTCTAATTACTTGGGTTATTTAAGATTGCTAAATGTCCTTAAGTATAGTATTTTTCTTCTAAAACTGGAATGATTTTAAGCAAAATTTGGTCTGAATATAATGTAAAAGCAATAACATTGTTTAAGCCATTCCCTGTAAATATGTAATTATTACCATGTTACTTGGTAAATATAAAACACAATCCACATGTTCATTTAAAAACTTTTTCCTATCATTTATTTTGTTTCTTTAACATATGCTCTTATTATTTTCCTTTGGGTCTATTTTTAATGGGTTCTTTTTTAATGTCTTAAGGTAGAACTCTACACTCTTGTCTAAATGCCACTTCTTTCTGACTTAGAATAGTTAAACTTGGTATGCTTATCACCTCAGAGATGAAAAAGGATTTTGAAGGTTAGGATCAAGGGATTGGTGGAAGATGATTTTTTTTCTTACCACAGAGAAAGCAAATATTCTAGTTTCAATATAATATTTCAGCTTCAACCACCCAAGGAAAGAGTTTTGATTAAATAAAACAACTCTTAATTGTTTCATAGAACATCGATTTATTTGTTTATTTTAAATAAAAATGAGATTTCCAGAAATTCTTTCAATATAGTTTAATATAGTAAATTGTTCTATTCTCTGAATCAAAATATAAGTCTTAAAGTAAACTCTGTTGCAGTTTGAATATGATTTGTCTCTAGAGGCCTATGTGTTAAAGGCTTTGCCCTCATCTTATGGCATTACCAGGAATGGCTCAAACTTTAGGAAGAAGAGGTTGGGGAGAGGAAGTTAGGTCATTAGGGGGCATCACCTTGAGGGGACATTGAGACCCTGGCCCCCTCCTCTCTCTCTTTACTTCCTTTCATGAGGAAAACAGACCATCTCTACTGAAGACTCCTGCCCCAATGCACTGTGTCACCTCAGGCCCAAAGCAACAGGGTTTAGTGACTATCGACTGAAATCTCTGAAATCATGAGCAATCATAAACATTTATTCCTCCTCTTCTCCTTCTTCTTCTTTTTCTTTTCTCTTTTCTTTTTTTGTACCAGGATTGGACCCAGGGATATTTCACCACTGAGCCACATCTACAGCCCTTTTATTTTTTTCATTTTGAGACAGGGTTTTGCCAAGTTGCTAGGGCCTTGCTATGTTGCTGAAGCTGACTTGAAACTTAAGATCCTCCTGCCTCACCCTCCCAAGGTTCTGGGATTGAATGCATGCACCACCACACCCAGCAACATTTCTTCTTTTTAAGTTGTTTTCTTCTCAAATGCTAATTATAGTAACAAAAAGCTAACTAACACAGACTCCTTTTCCAGCCTGTAGTGATGAACAATGATCAGGGTGATTTATGTAACAATATCCATATTAAAATTTCTTATGACTAAGAAAACAATAGTTATCACTTACTAAAACTTAAATAATATCCCTAGTTATGTGATGAGTTATTTGTACATGATACCTAATTTTTATTCATTTTAGTTTTCTTATAAAATGATAGAATATTACAGTTATTGTTGGAGGGGAAAAGAATCTAAGATATAACAGCTTATGGTGAATATTTGATATAATACAGCAAGTAAAGTCTGACTTCAAGTGCATTGTTCTCACAATTACTCGTTCAGTAGGGCTACTCTATTATGATCTCTATATTCCTTTGGAATCCCAGTGACTTACTACTTAATACTCAATGTAGAAAAGAGGGGAAAAAAAAACTCCATTTAATGTTTTTTGGGAAATATGAAATGTGGCAATATGCTCTTCAACTCTGTCTTCTTTGGAGTGAGACAAGTTCATGATGAATAGAGTTCATAAACACTATTCATTAATGGAGTTAGCTCCAAAAGAATAGACTATCTTCCTTCACACTAGGATAGGATGTCATTGGATAAGCCCTGAAAATAAGTTATAGTCTAGGAGTTATCATGTATCCCCATCTCTAAGAGTGTCCCAAGATACTAATGGGACACACAGCTAGTCTAAAAAAAAGACTTGGTTTGAAGTCACAGAAAAGAGCTCTTGGTATTAATTTATTGAGAATAATTGTGGTTTATTCATTTACCAAAGTTTGGTTAATTAAGCTATCCCAACAACTAAGTTAAGGGAAAGAGTACAGATCCTCTGAAAATTTGTTTTTCATCCAATACAACTATTACACTGGGATATATTGAAGAGCAGTTTAGTAATTACAGATTATATTATTAATAGTTATGCATTTATTTACAACCTTTAATTAGTTTCTTAGGGTAATTTTAAATATTGCCTAATGTTTGCTACCAACTTTTATTATAAGGGCTTGAATTTAAGAAATGTGAAAAATGTAACCCAATTTGGATATTACAATGCACCCAATGAAAATGACCACTCACAGGTGGGAAGTCCTCATTGGATCATCCTTCCTCATTTACACTGGCCCAGTCCTAAATGTTGTCATTTTGGGTGCCCTTACTCTTCAGATGAGAATCTTTGCTTTCAGTATATTCACTCCATCTATTTTAGTAACCTTTCTTTTTAATTTATTTCACCAATCTACATATGTCATTAAATATTGGATCACAGAATTCCAACAATAGTTAAAAATCCCAATTCTCCTGCCCCAGTGTTCCATTCTTTGAACTAACGACCTTTAATCCATGACAACTGCAAAATCCTTATCATCTCTTTATCCATAGTCCCTTTCTGGATGATTTTTATTTTCAACCAATATTCAATAGTATATTGTTGCTATTACATTCATTCAATATATTGGTATTTACTCAATTATTTCCCCTATGTTTTCTCTATCCTACTATCTTGGCTAAATGAAACCCTGGAATAATACACTAAATTTACGTATTTACAGTGGAGAAACTGATTGTTCTTTGAGAAAGAAATTACACTTATTTTTTTTTCTTTTCCTTAAGTCACTTTCAGATATTCAGTTCTCTTCTACATCAAGTTTTCTTACAAATACAATTTTGTCTTCTCTTCCTCAATTCTTCACATTCATGTTATCCAAATGGAACTTCTGCTCCTTTGATACTAATTACCTATTAATGTCTCAGAGACTTTAAACTGGTAAGTCTCTATTTTTAACTAGCTTTGCAAATTATCTGCAATCATCCTTCTCCACCTCTCTACTTAGAACAGGATTCAACCTGCTTTCCTTGGAAGTTAAAATCTGCATGATCAGAGTCCTACTTTCTTATTCAGTATTGTTTCTTTTTAAAATTTTTGTTTATTTATTTACTTATTTATTTTTATTTGTTCAACAGTCTTACATATTGGAGGGAATTTTTACACATTAATGAATATATGGATATTGACAAAGTAAGTTAAGGCTGTTCCTAGTCCATGGTCTCCCCACTCATGCTTTCATGTTTCCTCTACTTCACTCCCATGTTACTTGGGCTTCTCATGGTAGTCAAGGGTTCTCCGCTGCATTGATAACCTCCCTACTCTCTCTCTCCAGCTGCATCAATAATCCCCACAATCCCTCCCTCCCTTCACTGCCCATCTCCCTTTACCCTGGGTCTCATAGTTATGTGTCCCCCTGCTAATGTAAAAATTCACCTATGTTAAGTTTATTATTGAGCTTAGCTGACTTTCAATCTGTCTTAAATTGTCATCTAGCTTCCACATATGAGAGAAAACATTCAGCCCTTAAGTCTCTAAGTTTGTTATATTTCACTCAACATAATTTTTTCCATCTCCATCCATTTGGCTGCAAATGCCATGATATCATTCTAATAGCAGAGTAGAACTCCATTGTATATATATACTACAGTTCTAAACCATGGAACCAACCCAGATGCCCCTCACTGGAAGTGGATTAAGTATTATTTCTTACTCCTAGATACAATTATCCAGCCATATCGGTCATCTTTTTATTAACCTCTCTCCCGCCCCCCAACCAAACAAACTATAAAACAAAGAAAGGAATCTTTCACTTCTGAGTAGTTGATTCCTTCTGGCACTCACATCACACGTTAAATGTAGTCTTCTTAGAAGGAGATTATCAAACTTGAAATGTCTAATCAGTCACTGATTATAATGTATGTTAGTGAGTTTTCCATAACTATTTAAAAAACACCTGAGATAATGAACTTAAAGTGATGAAAGGTTAATTTTGGCTCACAGTTTTGGAGATTTTTGTTCCTTGGTGAGTTAGTTGATCTTGTCATTTTGGGGCCTCCGGTGATTCAGTACATCAAGATGGAGCAACCTGCCCAACTAGTGGTGACTAAGAGACAGTGAGAGAGAAGAGGATCCCACAGTCTTTGAGCAGATACCCACAAGTGACCTAAGACTTCACAGTAGGTCCCACCACTTAAAAGTTCCACCATATCTTGATATTCCCACAGGCTGAGATAAAGTCTTTAACACATGAGCCTTTGGGAAATATTCTAAATCCAAACAAAAGCCTAATACCAAATAATGATAATCATATGCATAGCATTGAGTTTTCTATTTTTTAGTGTAATGTTATCTGATCACTTTAAACAATAACGTGATATCCATGAGAGAAGATACCTGTCTTGTTCAAAGTCATAGCTAATATTTAGTACTTGGGGTGCCCAACAAGAATTAAACCATGAGTTAGCTCTCCCAATTATCCCATTCTCTACATCTGCTATTATATTGAATTATATTTTCTGTATTTCATGTGCTATCCCTTCTGCCATGAATATTCTTTTTCTCAGAAAGACTACCCCCTTCTAAAAAGAAGGGATTATCTTTAAAGGTTGCTACTTCAGAAGGGGCTAGTGACCCAAAATCATTCTTGCAAACCTTCATTATTCCTCCTTTGTTTCATGTATGCTACTAATGATGATTTCCTTTGTTTGCTCTACTTTCTCTCTTCTTATTTATATTTATTCATATCATCCTACATACATTTCTATCAAAGCAATGGACATGTCTGTCTAGCTCAACACTTTCATTTTTAAATGCAATAAAAACATATAACTAAAAATTTACTCTCTTAAATCATTTTTCTAAGAGAGAGAGAGTGTGTGTTAACATTTGTTCTTCTTTACTTATTTGTGTATGCAGTGTTAGGGATCCAACCAAGGACCCTACACATGCCAGGCAAGTGGTCTATCACTGAGCCACCTCTTCAGCCCCTATTAATCACTTTTAAATGTATAACTCAGCTTTTTTTTATTCATTCTTTCTAAAATGTTGTGTGACATAAGTTGCTCAAAATAAGATTGCTAAAACAATGTCTAAAATGTTTTACATTTAGACAATATTCTTGTCCATTTTTTATTCATGATTCTGTAGAGGCCTAAATCTCAGTTCTGTGAACTGACCCAAAAAAGATTAGATAAGTCAGTTTGTAGGGCACCTTTTACATCTTTGCATTCTGTGCCTATGTCTTTCTGCATCAAAACTCCTTGGATCCTTTTTATTGTTTTTTTTTTCTAGGTCACCCTTACAGAATCTCAGAAGACAAAAAAGGTTTTATGTTTGTTATTTTCCTTCACTTAAAAATAAATTCTTCTGGGGTTAGATCCATTGTGTCTTGTGTGCTTCAAATTTCTTTTTGAAAATGAAGTGGAGGAAAAAAAAGTCACAATACTCTTTATGATTATTTTCTGAGTGTCATTCCACAGATAACAACCTTTGAGGTAGGTACTAGGTACTATATAATTCAGCCACTAATCCAATGCATATATGATCTTGTACAATGCAATAGATTATGGGTCTGCATTCCTCAGCAAGATACAGAACTAAAAAACAGGAACATTTACTCCTATTTTCTCTGGATGCAGAAAACTAAGAGTAATTCTGTAGAGATGCAGAATATTTTTAATAAAAATTCAACATAGGAGTATATTAAAGTACACAAAGAAAGAATTACTGAGTGTTTTGACTGTTTCACAGATGAGGAAGCTGAGGCAGAGAGAGGTTAAATACCATGGTAAATATATTGAGGAATTCTGAAAGATGGCAAAGCCAGAATTTAAATCTTATCTGATTCCATAATTTAATTTTTAATTCATCATAAAGTCTTCCCATATATATCAAGCACCTGTTTCAGATCATATTTTTTTACATATATTAGACTAGTTCTCACAAAACTCATTTAAATATGAAAGGTTTTGTTCTGTGTCAATTTTTTTATGAAACAGTTACCTTTATGGAAGACACAAGTTGCTGAAAGTGATAAAAAGCTGGTACAACTTTATGACAGATTTTACTGATTTAAAGAATGGGATTTAAAAGAAAATTCTTATCAAGGCAAAAGATTTCAAAATACTTACACTTTTCTCAAGCTCATTTACAATGTTAATTCATTATATCCTGAGATTCAATGAGTTTGTTTGGAAAATTTATGGGAAAAATGTACAATCAACATGGGGTTAACAATTCAATAGATTTACATATTATTCTTCATTTGTACATTTATTTGTGTTCATTTTAACTTTGTATATGCATTAATTGGCATTCTTCTTAGTTTCTCACTTAACTGAAGATTTTCATAATGATCATGAACACATGGCACTTACTCATTTTTTCTATTTTCCATTGCTCCGTACAACATTTTATATTGGTGGGTGTTCCAGAATATGGAAGTCAAAGTGAATGCGTTATGTGTACACTTAAGATATATTCAAGGAGATTGAAGTTGTTTGTGGAAGTGCACATAATTTGGGCAGGATATTTAGCAGCATGTTGATTCATTCACTAGTCTGTTATCAGGAAATTTTGCTGAAATCTATCTATCTATATCTATATCTATATATATCTCTGTGTTAGAGGGGGAAATACAGCAGTCTCTTGACTGGGATGTGGGTAATGCGGTGATTCTGGATTAGGATCAGGGGAATATCATAATATTACTACATATACATCTATGATTGTACAACTCCTTAAAAATTAAAAATTATAAAACCATTTGATGACAGATATTATGCACTTATATCTTTAATTCATATTTTCTACTGAATGCATGACTGGGCGTCTGTTATGACCCAGTCTTAGTTTCTTTGGGGTCAATATGAAGAGATGTTTATTTAATAGAGTAGAAGATGAAAAAAGCTTTGATTTCTGGTAACTATAATATGCTCTTAAACTGAGGCCTATAGCTGTACTCATCAAACAGGACACTAATGAGACTGAGTACCTCCAAACCTGTGGCAGTGTTTGCCATCTTTCCTCAGAAAAGAGTGGGTATATTTTTATTCTTAATGTGAGGAAAAAAAAATCTCAAGAGAGGGGAGAAAAAACTGCTAGAAGAGCAATGAAATGTAGTTGCTCTACATGACATTTTATTTCGGGATGGTTAGAAAGATCAACGTACTTGCCTGCAGCTCATGAATTAATATCTTCAGCTATCAAGTAAGGAGACATTGTGCACAGCAACTTGTTCTTCATTGCTAACTCCTTGTTATAAGTAAAGTAATAATAAGGCAGCTTCAGAATAGGTGCTGCCCTTGGGATACAGTGTCACTGTATCTTAAAACTCACTAATAACTATAATGCATGAATTTGACTTAAATTTTCTGTACCAATGAGATGATTTCTATTAGACATATGGAAAGTAGAGATTGTGAGTAATTCAACCTTTCAGAAATGTAGTTTTTTTTTCCCAGAAGCCATCGTCTTTTCATCTGGCTCAGTGAGTAGACCTGGGCTGAGTTGTTGAATCTGAATTTTAATATTGTCTTACTCTAATAAACAATTAGCCTAAGCTTGTCATAAAACATTCACAAAATGTCAATATCAATGTCTTTAATAGCAACAGAAGTATGTTGTGAGGATTAAATCCATTAAGCATGTATTCATTTATTAAAATATTTATTAAATATTTACTAAGAGCCAAAACTGTGCTGGGAATTATGTGTGTAACTACCATTTCAAATCAATTTAGGTAGTAGATGGAATGGCAATAAAAATATTGATGTGTCACAAGTACAACAAGAAAGTATGAGTAACTAATTGGAGAAAGCTAAGATTTTTTTTTTTTTTTAATTTTGTGGTACTGAGGAATGAACCCCGGGCCTCATGGATGGTAAGAAAATGTTCTACCACTGAGCTACACCCCTGGTCTTTTATTTTTAGTTTGACAGGTTCACATTAAGTTGCTGAGGCTGGCTTTGAACTTGCAATCCTGCCTTAGCCTCCTGAAAAGGTGGGATTATAGGTGTGTGCCACCTATAATCCCTGGTAATAAGCATAGTTATTTATTAATGTAGATAAAACTAGATCTACAGAACATAGTACACAATGGTGAGTCTATACAGTTTGTAACTCAATCATAATATATTAGGAGTCTTGGGGCTGGATCGGTGACTCAGTGGTTACAACACTTGCCTGGCTATGCAAGTAGACGAGTTCAAACCCCAGCACTATGTACATAATGAAGTCTTGGAGCACTGAAGGCCACATTAAAAACTAAATAAAATTGACTCTCTCTCTCACTGTCCCTCTCTCTTAAAAAAAAAAATAAAAAATGTATTAGGAGTTCCAAGTGAAACCTCAAATGCAGGATGGTATTCTAGGTACATGAACTGGATTCAAAACCCTTTTATGATCCAAATAATAAGATGATATATGAAATGAAATAAATTCACGAAGGTAAAATGAATGTATGTTAGTGTTCTTAGGGTAGCAGAGGTAAAAAAGGCTATTAAACATTTTGATAACATTCTTTTCTTTTTTTCTGAGAAGAGAGAGAGAGAAAGAGAGAGAGAGAGAGAGAGTGAGAATCAGTTTTATTTATTTTTAATTTGGTTTTTATTTCTCCAGTTCTCAGTTTTGTATGTGGTACTGAGGTTTGAATCTGCATCTTTGCACAAGCCAGGCAAGTGCTTTAACCTCTGAGCCAACATTCCAGCCCCCTTGATAACATTTTTAAGGAATAAATCATAAGGGGTTTGAAGGATATAGGTAGGGTAATAAAAACCTTGAATATCATATAGAAGTACCTTAGACATGGCACCATCTAAGTTATTATTTTATTGTTTTCAGAATAATGTATCTTTTTGAATTGTTTTCTTAAGGTGAAAAGCTTTCCCATTATTAGCACCTTATACTTACTTATAAGATAAATAGAATAGTTTCCACTTTGAAGGTGGAGAATCTGAGGATCTAAGAGTTAAGGGTATCTCAATTAATAAAGAAAGCCTAATGATGAGTGGAAACTTTCTTTCACTGATTGATTTTTTTTAATTGAATGAGTATTTATCAAACAACTACATTCACAGACACTATTCTAAAGGTTTGGATGCTATGGTGAGATAATTATGATTTCCCCTTTCATTGCATTTATGACTTTTTATACCTATAGACATCTTTATATACATATCTTAATTATAAATAAGATATATTAATTTTGCATCTAATATAACAATGGAATAAATTAATAAAAGTAAATGTTTATAACTTAATGGTACAGATTCACACATGTTCCTGGAAAGAGGCTAACTGATGCATACTGTGATGTCACTAAGAGTTATGTCACTACATCTGTCTTGAAAGACTGTAGTATAACTGAGGGAAAACGAGGAAAACTGTATGACTAATACATAATGAACTTGTATCTTATCTTGCTTCTTTAAAATTAAGGGGAACAAAATGTATGCATGACTAGTTTTATTTGTTCCTGGTTATCACTGTGTGTGGTTAGCCTCATTTTCATTTACAGATTAGATTAAATTCACTAAAGAGAAGAAGTCAACCTAACTTTGAATCATTAAGATGTGATGATTATTTAATGCATTTCTTACGTATTTTCTTTCTTTCCATTTTTTTCCTTGAACCCAGTCTAATCAGATGTCTGCTTCTACCCTTTCGCCCAAACTTTTCTTAAAGTTTGTCAATGAGCCTGGTTTGTCAATGGCACAGACCTGTCTGTAATCCTGAAACCAGAATTTTGAGATGAAATTTATTCTCTACTTCTGCTGGTAGGTGAGACCAGACTTTCTCTGCTTCCACTGATTGGTCTGTGTAAGGTGCAGCCTCCTCAGCCACAAAATAAGTTAGAGCTCTTAACGGTGGGCTATGCCCTCCAGTGTTGTAGTGAACCTCAGCAACTAACCGTCTGTTTCTTCTTTTTCAGTTTTGTCCTGTGAATTTGAAGAATGAAATCTAGAGACCAGGATGAGTGAGTTGTAAGAGTAGGATTCATTAAAGTATGTGTAGAAATAGAATTCCTACAGGGCAAAAGGGGATCAGACAGGGTTTTCTGCCTAAGTGTGCTAGTCTAGGGGTTTATGTGACTCTTGGATCAATACTATTTTTTCAAACTTATGCTAATCAGGGTTTGAAAAAAGTACCAATGCTATTGTTTTGGAAAAGTACTGGGTATCAGTTACCTCTGACTCCCATTGGAGTTTGCCTTACTTCCATTTTCCCCCCTCTTTAGGAAGCTGGAGCATGAGATCAATGGATTGTACATATTGGGTGGTGATGGTGGAGGGGTTCTGGAGCTATGGCACCAAGTCATGGTGACATGAAAGGTCAGTGCACCATGGCTTGCCTGGGACCCTCCTGAGAACCTTCTGCTTCATCTCTCACACCCTGCCTCTGGCCTGTGCTTGTTGCTTGCACGACCAGGGAGCCCTCAGTCCCATCAAGTCAGAAGCCAGCTTGGGCAACTTAGACTACATCTCAAAAACAAACAAACAATGGACTAGGAATGTAGCTCAGTGGAAAAGTGCATTTAGGTTCAATCTTCTGAACCATAAAATTTTATCAATAATTTTGTTAGTAAAAGAAAAATCATTCTACACTTCACATCTTAAGATGGTTATAGAATTTTGATATAGTTGACCATATAATCCTTCTTGACATATTCTCTTCATTAAATTCTGGAGTATCACATTTGCCTGGTTTTTCTCTTAACATTAAAATCACTTTTCTCATGACCCTAATCTCTATTAACAGAGAGCTTTTCTGTTTTTTGTGAATGTTCCATTCATCTGGTCCCCTGACATACATTCTATCTGTGTGCTAATAGTCCCCAGCTGTATCTAGATGTCCCATAAGTATCTCCTGATCTGACCACCTCTTTTATACTCCAACTTGAACATCTAGTAGATTTCCCAAACTTTGCATGTTCAAAGGCTTAATCCTGATATTTCCCATCAAACTTGTTCATCCCTAAGATCTCCATTACTTGCATCCTCACCTCATTTATTAGTTCTCACTGTCTGATCCACCAAATTACCACAAATTCAGGGGCTCGTCAATAAAAACATGTTTTCTCACAGTTCTGGAGGACAGAAGTCTGAAACCAGTGATACTAGACCAAAATCACAATGTGAACAGGCCTGCTCTTCCTCTGGAAACTCTAACTGAGGTCCTCCTTGCCTCTTCCACATTCTGATGACCGGCAGCATCATTTGGCTTGTGGCTGCATCATTTGGGTCTTTGCCTCTGTGGTACATTTCTTTCTCCTCTTCATGTTATGAATAAAAATCTCCACTACCTACCCTTTAAAAAGACATTGAGGACTGGAGTGTTGGCTCAGCATTTACAGGACTTGCCTTGCATGTGCCAGTATGTGAGTTTGAACCCCAGCACCATGTACACAATGAAGTCTCAGAGCAATGAAAGCCACATGAAAAACAAAATTAAATTGATTATCTCTTTCTTTCTCTATGCAGAGTGAAGTATCCCAAACTCAGAGACTCAAGGGCTGAATGTTTTCTCTCATTTTTGGTACTAGAATACAACCAGAAACAGTATGATAGGTGGCTAAGCTAATAGTAACTTTAACATGAATGAATTTTTACACAAACAGGGGGAACCTTGCCTAGGATACCTGGAGATATAGGGAGGAGGGCAGGGAAGGGGGAAGGATTAGGAAATATATCAAGGAGACTGGAGGGAGGGAGTGTGGGGGAATCAACTCAGAAGGAAATCTCTGACATCAACAAGAAGCCCATTTAACACAGGAGTTCAACTGGGGGAAACATAGGACCATGGGGAACCCAAGGGGGGAAAACCATGGAATGGCATCAGCCTTGGATAACTATGTGAATATACATTTGTTCTTGATTGTTTGACAATGATTACCCCTTACTTGTGAGTCCATATTCAAACATTTAAAAAAACTTTGTTTTAAGTGAAAAAACAAAAAACATTGAATTGCCTTTAGACCTAGGGCACAACTGGATAATTTAGGATAACCTCACCATCTCAAAGTTCTCCCCCAGTCACATCTGTAAACCTTTTCTTCCCTCCTTCCTTCTTTCATTTTTACCTTTCTCCCTTTATCCCTATGTTTCTTACAAACTCGCTACCTCCCTTTTTCCCTTCCTTTCTTTTCTTCCCTACCCCTACTCTCTGCTATATAAGCCAGTGGTTTCCAGGCATCAGGACATGCGTATCTTCTGAGCTGTAACATTTTTCAACCTACCACAATCTCTTCAGTGTCTACTGAACTGTCAATATTTCTGCAGTTCCTTTACTGAACATATTTTTTAAAATCTTCTCACTCACTCTGCTTATATCCCCGGACTTACTATTTCCCCTTTTTTTATGTTTTATCTTTATATCTTCTATTATCTAAAATAACTCTTAATTCTTTGATTTTTTTTGTTTTTGTTTCATGGTAGAATTGTAAACTCAATGGAGGTAGTAATTTTTATTAATTATCCTTACTCTTTAGATTAATACCTGCACATTAGCTCTAGTTCAATAAATATTTAGGGAACCAATTTGATAAATAATTAATTATTACCAGCCAGCCTTACCAACCAGTCTGTATAAACATGTTTCTGAACTACTTTTAATTCCTACGAATGGCATTTCTAACCTTTTGTTTTCAGATAAATGAATTAGACAACTCCACAATAGTAGTAGAACATATTTTTAAGGTCCACAGTATTATTCTCACCTCAGTACCTATCTAAATAATAATTGAAGACTACTATTTATTTTAGCTACTTTTCTGATTCATTTTAAAATAACAGTAGTATGGGAAACATTTCTCACAAAGAGCATGGCTGACACTTTTGAGAAAAATGATGTTGTTTTACTATAGTAATTCCAATTGACCACCATATAGTGAGATAGAAACAAATTTCAGAGCTTTATAAAATGCAAGGTATTAGCAGCTAACGTTCTCTATGATGATTTCTTTAAGTAATACATGTGTATGATATGCAGATTAAATTGCAACATTTATACATATGATCATTTTCTTTTTCTCAATCTGAATTAATTAAATGTATAAATCATATCTATCCTGAGGTTTGTCTTCAGATTTGTCACTGTTAGGTTTCAGTCAACAAGTTTAAAGATTTGCATTTAAAGTTTCAATTGGTGCTGTCAGACCATTTTCCCAGAATGCTGTATCAAAATACATTCCCACCAGCATTATGTGAAAATAATTTTTTATCCATTCTATTGTTACATATTATTGCACACTTTCCTCTTCATTGGAGTCATACCAATATTTTCTATCTGTGTACTTTGCTTTATATTTTAGTCTTTATCATTACTTCCCAAAGCCTTTCTCTGTGCTTTCCTTGTAGTAACCCTTGCTGGAAATGACACTTCTGGGTAGCATTTAATTATTGCTTAATTTTGGACACTTATCTCATAAATCTTCATTTCCAGTCTTCTATTAACATTGTATGTTTATTATCCTCCATTCTTTTTACTTTATTGCATGGAGTAAAAGTTTTACTACTTTATTTTTACTTCTTTCTATAGAGTACTACAAGAACTGGTATCATTTTTAATGATCCTCATCATGCAAAGACCTGTTTGCTCTGTTATTTCATATCAACATCTTATATCTTCTTTTAACATCATCATCAAAAGATTGCTGAATATGTATTTTAAAACACTTCTTGAAAATCTTAACATGGAAACTACAATGTTTATATGATAAAACTCTAACCCAGACATAACAAATCTGTCTGCAGTATCCACTTTGGTGTCTATTATTGCTTATCATTGGCCTGATGACAGTTAACTGAATTTCTTCTGTACATTCTTGCAGCTCTCTAAGGATAAAAATATGTGTAGGTGGAATGTATGGAATATAAATGTAGAGAGATGAAACTGAATGCCAGATTTAAAATATCTTTTTAGAAAAAGAAAATTAGGGATAAATCTAAAAACAGTAAGAAAATTGTGACCTAAAATTTTCAGAATTCTATGTTCTGTACTACAAGGGTTAGAGGCCCTTGTATGAGTCCAAATTAAGGGAAAAATTGGCCATACCTTCTAACAGTGCAAAACTCTTCATAATTTAGTTGTATTCTTTCTTTGTTTATGATACTTATTTTATTTTAGAACTAACAGTTGGTCAATAAAATCCCCTGATTGATAAATATAGAGAAAATCATGTGTTAAAATAATAAAATTTAAGAATTTAAGCGTTTATGTTCACAGAATATGAGTAGGAGAATGTTTTCCTGAATCTTTGCTTTCACATAAGTATGGAATGAACATTATCACTCACCATATTTTTATGTATACACTAAAAAAAGCTGTTGATTGAATTAAAGCCTTCTGATGCATAAAAAATGTATTTAATCTTTACAATGTTTTCCAACTATTGAGATACAATCACAAAAAAAGCATTACATTACATGAATTTGATTTTTGCAGCTTACATTTTGAATGAGTATGGTAATTCAGGGTTTTTCAGCAATGGCATTTGCATATTTTTGTCTAAGGCATTTTAAGATTTTTAGTAGCACTCTTGGATTCCACATATCTAAGTTCTTGACATTCCCAATGTCCCTTGGCCAGGAACAGGGTGTTTAACAGTAGTTGAAATCTGCTGCCATAAGTTAAGAAATATTTCTACATAAGATTATTTTATAATATCATACCTATAGGCACTTTAGATAGACTTACTTCCCTAGTTCTAGTAATTGAACCCGGGGTCTCATGCATGCTAAGCATGTGCTTTACCACTGAGCCACAACCACAACCCCTAGATTAGATTTTAATTATCAAAGATTGAAATAACTACTTATCTACCATTAGAACATTTGGTCATGGGGCTGGAGCAGTGGCTAGGTGGTTAAGGCACTTACCTGGCATGTGCAAGAATGTGGATTTGAACCCCAGCACCACATACAGTGTTAGAGCAACAAAAGCCATATGAAAAATTAAATAAAATTGATTCTCTCTTTCTCTCTCTCACTGTTCCTCTCTCTTTTTAAATAAATGAACAATTCATATAATTTATTAACACACTATACCTCATTGTAACTGCCATAGGGATAAATATATTTCTAATGGGGTAAATTGTGGAGTATTTTGGCAATCCTCTCAAAGAAAGTCTAATACATATTATTTCACTTAAATGTTTCATGCAGGACAGTTTGGCTCTTATTTGAATACAAACATAATTAAAGTAATAGATTATTTCTACAATGACGCATCACTCATTATTGCTTCTAAATATTTAATAAATCAGAATGTGTTATGTATGTGTCACAACTTGTCACATGGGAAAATGAGGGTGCTGCTCTCTAAAAAACACTTTGCTATTCTACATCTGTGGATTCATTAAACAGGAACAGGTATACTGTCCACTGTGTTCATTTTAAATTTGAGCATTTGCCTCTTCATTAGTGTTCTATTTTAATATCTTTGTTATTAATAATTTAAATAATGTTGCCTCTGGGTACATAGCAGTAGATTAAGAACTAAGTCAATCATAATGAAAAAAAATAGTGCGAACTTTAGCAAAATAATATGCAAAGGGCTATACTATAAGTAAATTGTTGCTGCTTTGTTCTAGAAGTGAACAATTCATAATTGAGCACAATTATAATTTTTTTTAAAAAGAGAGGGACAGTGTGAGAGAGAGAAAGCGAATCAATTTTATTTAGTTTTTCATGTAGCTTTCATTGCTCAGACTCTTCATTGTGCACATGGTGCTGGGGTTTGAACCCGCATACTCATGCATACCACACAAGCACCGTAACCGTTGAGCCACCATTTCAGCCCCAGCACAATTGTAATTTAATATCAACTTCACATTCTTATTTTTCTCTGTCATGTTCTTTCACCTCAAATTGAAAAGAGCTGCTGTCTCTTCAGTACTTCAGTACTTACCTCTAAAACCTTTTGCTCCACCCACTTCTGTATTAATTAAAATCCATTCCATTGTGATCATAGTGATCTCTTGAAAGTACATAGTGTTTGATTATGTTGCACTATTTAGTAGAAAATCCTTAGAGGATCCAAGGTACCTATACGCTTGATTTTTACAAATGATCATTAAGAACTCCCAGTGTTCTTAGTAGAATGCTAGGAAATATTGACATTTTTTGTAATAATTTAATAAAGGGTCATCGTGTATGAGATACCTGTATGGTTTGTGAAAGCAAACACCTAAAGAACAGAATTTTTAAGAACGAATCGAGACAATCTAGTTCAGTTATACTTTGTAGAGAATTGATAAAATGTCTACATTGTTCTAAGTGATTAAGCACATCCATCTCACTTTCTATACAAACACAGACTTTTAAGATGAAGCAAATCCAATCTTCTTTTCATCTATAATTCATCTTGGTCTTTGCAAATGTACCATATCCTCAAGCCAAATATCTATAATTTCTGGGAAATATCTGATTTTCTTTCTGCTCTTGATCTCCCTGACAACCTACCTTTCCCTATTGCTTCTTCTCAAACTGTTGAATCTTACAGGAGAAATTCATGACCCACATTAGAACTGTCCTTGCGAGTTATAAGAAGACCCCTCCCTGCTTTGCTCTAGTGTGATTTCCCAGATCCCTGAGAATATTATGCATAGTATTTACCTTATAATAAACATTTTCATGCATTTTCTTAGTACAAAGAGCATTTGTTCATATTTTCATCCTTTCCTTAAAATCTTGCATGTAGTATTTGTCCAATAAATACTTTTTGTCCAAAGAAACAAACATATTCAAAAATTGGATGATTTAGTTAATGAACAATTAACACATTTTTAAATTATATTGTTTCTAATTTTTGTGTAGTGTCTGAGAAAGATTTTAAATGTCTAACTAAATGTGATAAAATTGAGCTTTTTAAAAATCTAGACATTTTACTTTGATATTGGCAAATATATAATAAAAAGATTATTGTCACTTATGTATACAAAGCTTCATTATTATAATATTATATTTTAATTTCATATTATAATTGTAGGAAAAGCACACAAAAACAGGAAATAAAGTAAGAGGATGTCTGATTGTCCAATCTTATTCTAGAACATTACTTAACAGGCCCTCTCAAAGAATAGTTAATTGTCCAGTGAAATTTATCTGTGCTTGTTTATTTTTTTACTGTTGATTAGGGACCAGATAGCATGCAGTTGTCAACTTTTGTCTTATGAATATTCAAATTATTTCCATCTGGCAAAAATAACCCCAATAATTAAAGGTTATATTTTCATGCTTTATTAACTGGTTCTGAATCTAGTGAGTGATTTCTTTCCAACATTCTTTCTTGAGTGACTAAATATTCTAGTTTAGAATCTTTAATGATCTTTGACCACATTTTCCTATACTTTTATTCTAAACTTTGAAAATTATAGCTTCACAATTATTACTTTTGTCCTAAGATTTCAGAATATTTCAAAGACACAGACACCCCTAAATATACTGTCCTGAAAATCAGGCTGCAGCTATGTTAACCTTGATTGTAAATTATATTGTTGAAGAAAGCACTAAGCGGCCATTATAAAAGGGTATTTGGTTCCTGAGAGGAATGTGGGTCAATTAATATTGATTGGGATTAGGAGAGGGGAAAAGAGGATGTATGTGAGGAGGGGAAGGAAAACAGAGCCTACAATTCATTTTATAAGTTTTACAGGGATAGGATCTGATAACATTAAACCTATAAAAGCAAAAAGGAAACCACTGAAATTTGTGGGACTTTAATTTGCTCATGCACTTTAGGACAAGCTTTGGAAAAAATAATAAACATATATAAAACCCTTTTTGCATATTTCCTATGGGTAGAAATTCCTTGCACATGTGAAAAAACATTCATATTTAGAACATTTATCTATTTACAACTGTCCTGGTTGGGAGTATCTTACTTAAATGAGAGAAAATATTTGTACCTGTTTAAGATTTCAAGGATGTATTTTTGCTTTATATGTGTAAATGAAATGTTATTTCTCAAGTAGTGCTGAATGCAAACTAGATTCAGCACTTTAATACACAATAATTGAGGTTTATTATGGAAGCAAATTACTGGAAAAAAGAGATATAAAACTAAAAGATGTCTAATTGACAATTTCTCCCTTGTGCAATGGGATCTGGACAATTTAGAGATTTTAGAATGGCTTAATAAGTTTTAAAAAATTACCTCTGGGCCTAGAAATCAAAATCTTATACCTTATCTTTTGGAGACTTATCTATGAATAAAGAACCACTTTAAAATGATTTTGTTAGTTGTGTGTGAAAAATGACCTGTATTTGACCAACTAAATGACTAAGTAATTGAGGCTCTGGATAGGACATGCATGTGGGGAGATTGAAATTACAAATAATCAGAAAAATCATATTCTCTGAACCGGTAGACTTTCATTGAACTGGAAATTCACAGTATAGTACTGTATACAAATTTCATCCTTGTATATAACCAGGCATAGAACCACACTCATGGGGTATGGTAGTTAACGATGAAGCAAACCATCAACTCATTTTCCCCATTTGCCACTTTATTCCTCAAAAATAGTGCTGATATTCTTCAGGATTTGGTCCTTGCCCATCTTGTATGGTTAGGTTCTCCCTGTGGTATCTTTAGGTGTGAGAATTATGGAGCTCCATTAAAATTCCCATGTGATGCAGACACCAATATCACTATCCCTTTGAACAGTACAGTTCCTGCTCAGGGCAATGCTGTTTCATTCATAGGTGTCTTCCACATGGAAATAATAGCAGAATACTTTAATAACTGCATGATTTAGGTCAATTAGTGATCATTAGGATAGAAACATGAGGTTTACTAGCACAATGTCAAATATTCGGGGCTTTTGAAGGTACCCCAAACTAGTGAGTACTTATGTTCCACTTAGAGTCCAAAAGAATACATCTGTTTGAAAAAAGAGAAATAACAGATGCAGATGTGTTTATACTGTCAATAAGCAGAGTCTGTCATAAAAGATAAGCTGAACAAGATGAAATGGTGATTTAATAAGCTGCAACAATTCATGTTGAATTCTGAAATCCAATGATTCTGAAATATCATACCAGGTAGATACCAGAGTTAATATGGTATAATGTTATGGAGCTCTAGGTGAGATAAACCTCTTCTTTTATTATTGCTTCTATAATGTAAAAAATAAGATATTTATCAAAAACATAAAAGCCTCTGTTGATTTGTAATACAGCATAACAAGCATATAAAGATGATCAAATTAAGTAAAAATCACAACTATTCATGGAAAAATGACATGGAGAAATAGTCAAGCATGATACTGAAAATCTTGAGTGACAGAGCCTGTCTTAGAATTCCAGGCTCACAGTTTACTAGAATGTGCCTCTGCTCAGGTCACTGGATCCATGCTCAATTCCATCATTATTTTTTTAAGAGATAGGGACAGTGAGAGAAAGAAAGAAAGAGAGGGTCAACTTCAGTGAAAGAGAGAACCAACTTTATTTAGTTTTTCATGTGGCTTTCATTGGTCTGACACTTATTTGACTAGTGGTGCTGCATTTTGAACCTGTGTCCTTGGGCACACCAATGTAACCACTGAGCCACCACTCCAGCCCCCAATTCCATCATTTGTAAGGTTGTGACGGTAACAGGAACCATGATTTAGGTTGTGAGACTAAATGAATTAATATATTTACACAAAGTAAAGTGTTCAAGTAATTATTCATGCAATTATACAATGTGGTTTATATATTGAGGTACACTACGCTTCAGTGAAAATAGTTCTTTTATTTTACTTTCTTTCTCTCTCTCTCCCTCTCCCTCTAAAAAGATAGGATAGAAAGTGATTTTTTATTTTCCTACAGAGTTGACACAGAGCACTTCTGACTCTAGATCTCTAGATGTGTGAAGGTATTTCTACACAAACCAAACAATTCTCTAGTGGACACCGGCTGAATCTGCTAATTCAATTTAATTCTGACACTAGGTATCTGGAGATAGTGCTGGATCCCATTGGTTGTGGGTACAAGCAACAGCTGTGACCTGTGCATCTGACAAATCATCTATGAATTGGAGTTCCCATTTCTTAGGTTTGATTAATTTGCTAAAACAGGTCAAGGAACTCTGGGAAGCACTTCACTTTCATTTATCAACTTATTAAAAAGTGATATAATAAAGAATACAGATGAATCATCAGATAATGGGATGCATAGCATAAGATATGAAAGTATCCAAAGCACAGGAATCTCCATGGAATCAGAGTGTGGCCCCTTGGCGTGTGGTTGTATTTCACAGCCCAGAAACTCTCTCAGCTGCATAATTCAGGGATTTGTATGGAACCTTCATTATGTAGGCATGCTTCATTAGTTCATTACCAGTCCCTCTCCTCTCTCTGGAGATTGGGGGTGGAGGTGAAAGGTCCAAGTTTATGATCTTTACTAGGTCTTTTTGGTGACCAACCCTCAGAGACCCAATAAGAGTCACCTCATTGGAACAAAAGATGCCCTTCTACCCCACTGATTCTCAGGCATTTAGAAAATCTATGTAAAGAATGAGGGTCAAAGACCAAATATTAAGACAAAAGATTCTAATGTGTCAGTTTACAAGGGTATTAGCTCTGTCTCAGAAATCGTGGCAGAAAGGAAACAATCAAAAGAATCAAGAGGTTTCCTACAGAAATGGAGAGAATCATGGACTATGGTTCCTCAGACAAGGGTCTCATATCCAGAATCTATAAAATCCTCAAAAATGTCAGCTACAAAAACACCAACAGCCCAATTGATAAATGAGCCAAAGAGCTAAATAGAGACTTCTCACCAGAGGACATTGATCAAGCCAATGAATACATGAGAAAGTGCTCTAAATCACTAGTAATCAGAGAAATGCAAATGAAAACCACATTAAGATATCACCTTACACCAGTCAGAATGGCAAAGATGAAGAAAATAAACAAGAATAGATGCTGGAGGGGATGTGGAGAGATAGGCACACTAACACACTGTTGGTGGAGCTGCAGACTGGTACAGCCCCTATGGAAAGCAGTATGGAGAATCCTTAAAAAATTAGGGATGACTCCACCATACGACCCTGCTATTCCACTCCTGGGAATCTTTCCAGGGGACTTAGAATCAGCACATTACAGTGACACAGCAATATCGATGTTCATAGCAGCACAATTTACCATTGCTAGGCTATGGAAACAACCCCGGTGTCCCTCACTGGAAGAATGGAT